>OY731401.1:27283004-27423847 GCA_963425845.1 Sphenostylis stenocarpa | reverse complement strand
AGGGTTTGGGAATTGAGACTTTCGAAACTAGGAGTCTTGGAATTAGGGTTTTCGAAAATAGGGTTGATTTGAAGTTAAAATTCAAAATCTGACTGAAATAATCGATTAAATCAAGAGTTAATCGATTATTACAGAGGCAAAATCAACAGAACTCCAAAACTCTCTATTTTAATCGATTAAAAGACCTGTTAATCGATTAAACCAGTGAGCAGATACAGAAAATGGTTTTTCTCACTGTTTTAATCGATTATTTCACCATTTAATCGATTAAAGCCGAGGCACTTTGATAAATTTGAGCTTTTTGAAGCTTCTAAGGTGCAGGCTATGTACCAGCTATCTCAAACTCTAATATTACAGACACAATCTAATCAAAACAGAGTTATTACACTATAAAACAAGTCTTCAACTCTCTATGTTCTTGTGTTCTTGAATCATCATCAAAATCAACAAGCTTCATGTCCATCAAAATTAACATCAAGTCCTTGAATGTTCAACACAGTCTACTTTAGCGGCTTACTGATCTCGTTCATGCGCCGACTCCATGGGGAGTAATTTGTTCTTGATTCTTGTGTAGTCATCCGGTGTGCTGTGGGGTTCTTTCTTTTGCTTTAACCATCCAGTTTTGTTGGTTGCTCGGAATTCTTGATTAATGCCTCTTTGAATAGGCAGGGATCTGCTGGGAATTCGTTGATTCTGAATGGTGCCTCTGGGTAGGCAGCTACTTCATTGGAAGTGAAGACCTTTGGTTTGCGTTGTTTTGCCTCTGAGTAGGCTAATCCACTTGGGGGTAGAATTTCACTTGGAGACTTGTTTTGGGTTGCTTCTTGTTTTCAAACACAAACATGGAGCTAGTCTCCTTTTATGCATAAATGATTTTTGTTTTCTGGTCATTCATCTGAGGTGGTTATTTTGTTTTTTATTTTTTACTTTGACAGAGTCGTATTGTGCAACTATTTGTGTGTGAATGCCCTAAATGCAGTCTATTCTTTATTTGGTGCATCTAGAGAGTGTTTGGCATTTTCTGTTGGACCTTCATGATTATGTTGATGGGCTCTTTTTTCATTTGTCTTCTTTTTATTAAGCCCTATCTTTTGCCTAGGATATCTCAACGGGTTTTGACTCTTTTTCTTATGCTTTCTTGTATTGCATGATTATGGTTTATTCAACACAGAGGCATTTTCATAATTTGGTTAAGAGAAAAGAAATGAAAGACAATTTTATTGATATGAACAAATAGTTTATTTCTTACAGATGGATTTACAAAGGGATTTAGAAGCATGGCTGGCCAAGGTTGGCTACACTATATAAGCTATAACGATCATGCCTCTAACATCTGCCCCCCTGGTTCTCCTAGTTACCTTAGTCGAGATGCTCGAGCCCGGAGTGAAGACAATGCAGAGGTTGCCCTCTTTTGGAAGGACATTACCTTAGTCGCCTTGCGGTTTTCGGCTAAGGTAACCATTGCTCTTTTTATTTTATTTTTGTTTTTTGAAGCCTCTAAGTTTTTCCTAAGACGTGTCCTAGCGAGGTGTGTGGATCTTAACTTTTGCCCAGGACGCCCTTTTGCGGATTTTCATCCTGGCAGATCATGAGCAATGCCTTCAAGCGTGATACTTCTCCACCGCATCTGAATTGACTGGGTGCCGCAGTTCTTCTCCATCCATGTTGGTGAGGATAAGAGCTGCTCCTGAGAATGCTCGCTTGACCACAAAGGGTCCATCATAATTTGCCGCCGTTTTCCGATTTTGTCCTTCTAGGTCAGAAGCAGTTTCTTCATTACTAGATCCCCCTCGTGATAAGTGTGGGGGTTGACCTTTTTGTCGTAAGCCCTTTTGATTTTCTTTTGGTAGGCTTGTCCGTGACATATGGCGTCCAATCGTTTCTCTTCGATTAGGTTCAATTGATCGTACCGATTTTGGACCCATTCTGCTTCTGTCAACTTTGCTTCCATGATAACTCGTAGGGAGGGTTTTTCAACTTCCACTGGTAGTACGACCTCCATGCCATACACGAGGGAAAATGGAGTGGCTCCCGTGGAGGTCCGTACAGAAGTTCGGTATCCATGCAGGGCAAAGGGTAACATTTCATGCCAATCTCTATATGTTATTACCATCTTTTGGATGATTTTCTTGATGTACTTGTTGGCCACTTCTACTGCATAGTTCATCTTGGGTCGGTATGGAGAGGAATTGTGATGTTGAATTTTAAAGTCCTGGCATAATTCCTCCATCATCTTATTGTTCAGATTGGTCCCATTATCAGTAATGAGACGATGGGGGATGCCATACTGACACAAGATATTTTTCTTGACGAAGGTGGTCAATACTTTCTTGGTCACATGTGCGTAGGACGCCGCTTCTACCCATTTGGTAAAGTAGTCGATGGCCACCAGGATGAAGCGATGGCCATTGGACACTTTGGGCTTGATGGGTCCAATAACATCCATGCCCCACATGGAGAAAGGCCATGGTGTAGCTAGGACGTTGAGGGGTGTCGGTGGGACCTGAACATTGTCGGCGTAGACCTGACATTTGTGATATTGCTTGGCGTATTGATGACAATCACCTTCCATCGTGGACCAGAAGTATCTTGACCTTAGAATCTTTTTTTCCATGACATGCCTTGGTGTGTGGGTTCTGAAGGCTCCTTCATGAATTTCCTTAATCAGGGTTTAAGCTTCTTCGCGATCTACACACCTCAGCAGGCTGGAGTCAAAAATTTTCTTATAAACAGTTCCTCCAATCAGCGTGAACCCTATAGCTCTCTTCTGAATGGTCCTTTTGTCGTTATCATTAATTCCCTCGAGATATTCACCCTTCGTGAGGTGTCGCTTGATGTCCTGATACCAAGGGGATTTGTCTTCCTTGCTAGTTACTGTCATACAAAAAGCTTGTTTATCATGCAGCCTTATTTGGATGATCGATATCTCTCGTTCTTGATCTAAGATGAACATGGATGACAAAGTAGCGAGGGCATCTGCGAACTGATTGTCTTCCCAAGGGATGTACTCAAAAGTGACGTTTTCCATCCTCGAAACCATATTTCGGATGTACTCTAGATATGGGATTAATTTAGAATTTCTGGTTTCCCATTCACCCTTGAGTTGGTAAATGACAAGGGATGAGTCACCGAATACTCTGAGTTTGGTCACCCCATGATCTAGAGCTGCTTGGAATCCTAGGGCGCAGGCTTCATACTTAGTCATGTTATTGGTGCAGTTGAAATTTAGTTTGGCTGTCACCGGGATGTACTTCTTTTTAGGGGATATTAAAACAACTCCTATCCCGTGAGCTGCCACAGCATACGGTTCGAGATTCTCAATATCAAGCTTGCTACGGAGGTTCTTTTCAATTCTCTTCTCTTTTATTGCTTTATTTATTGTTTTATTTAGCTTTATTTATGCCATGTAGAATAAAATCATGTAGATAGCTATTTTGTCTCTTTTATTGCTTTATTTAGCTTTATTAATCATTTTATGCATGCAATATAGAATAAAATCATGTAGATAGCCATTTAATATTATGTAATAAAATAGGGTAATCGCGTAATTTCTCGTAGTCTTTACTTAAATGAATTAATCTGTCATAGGGAACCCGAAAGGGGCGTTGTGGGGTGCTAACACCTTCCCCACACGTAACTAACTCCCTTACCTAACTCTGGTTATAATGGCCAAGACTGGTTTTTTATTAAAAACAACGCCTTTTCCTCCTTTTCCAATGTTTATGGTCAAAATATTGGTGGCGACTCCATAAGAACCCCTTTCGAAAACCTTGCTTTTTCAATGTTGAAGCAATGAACATATTTTAAAACAAATACGCGAGTCTAAACCATCTTTTCGCGACCGCTCGCATAAACGTTCGAGACGTCCCCCTCCGGGCGTCGGAAAGGGACGGCGGCGACAGCCACCTAGCTATTCTTCCAGTCAGGACGGGTTTTTCAAACAGGTATTTGATTGGGTCCATTTTGGAAACAAACTAGGTTGTATGTCTAATCATATACTGCCTGAGACGTTGAGTTGCCCACACCAATGCACAACAAGTTTTCTCAAGTGGTGTATAGCGTGTCTCATAGTCTAGGAACTTTTTGCTGAGGTAGTATATGGCTTGTTCTTTCTTCCTCGTATCATCCTGTTGACCGAGCACACATACCATAGATTCATCGAGTACCGATAGATAAAGAATCAGAGGTTTTCCTTCAATGGGAGGCACCAATACCGGTGGATTGGTTAGGCGCAACTTAATTTTCTCAAAAGCTTGTTGGCAATCCTCATTCCAAACTGTTGGTTGATTCTTGCGCAACAATTTGAAGAGGGGTGAACATTTATCTGTGAGTTGTGCGATGAACCTTGCTATGTAGTTAATCCGGCCAAGAAATCCTCTGATCTCCTTTTCAGTTTCTGGTGGGGGCATCTCTAAAATTGCCTTTGTTTTGTCGGGGTCTACCTCTATTCCCTTTTTGCTGACGATAAACCCAAGTAGTTTAGCCGACCGTACCCCAAATGTACACTTAGCCGGGTTTAGCTTCAGTTGATACTTCCGAAGTTGATCGAATAATTTCCTCAAATAGAGAATGTGGTCCATTTCGTTCTTGGATTTAGTAATCATGTCATCCACATAAACTTCAATTTCTTTGTTGATCATGTCGTGGAATAATGTTACCATGGCCCTTTGATAGGTAGCCCCTGCGTTCTTGAGTCCAAAAGGCATGACTCTGTAGCAGAACGTTCCCCACAGTGTGATGAAGGAAGTTTTTTCTCTATCTTCGACGACTAGCTTAATCTGATTATACCCTGCGTATCCATCCATGAAGGAATAGAGTGTGTTCGTGGCGGTGTGATCCACCAACGTGTCAATGTGTGGTAGGGGAAAATTGTCTTTTGGACTCGCCCGATTTAGATCCCTGTAATCTACACACACTCTGATTTTCCCATTCTTTTTCATGACTAGCACGATGTTTGCCAACCATTCAGGGTATTTGGACACGATCAAGAAATTAGCATCCAGCTGTTTCTGTACTTCCTCCTTAATTTTTAAGGACCAATCGGGTTTCATCCTTCTTAGCTTTTGCTTTATTGGTTAGAAACCCTCTTTCAAAGGTAGTTTATGCTCCACTATGCTTTCGTCGAGTCCAGGCATGTCATGGTAAGACCAAGCGAATACGTCCGCGTATTCTTCCAATAACTGAATTAACCCTTCCCTGATGTCACTATCGATTTGGGTGCCGATACTCACTTCCTTCTTATCGTCCTTCTGTCCCAAATTGACGATCTCTGTCTCTTCCTGATAAGGCTGTATATAGCGAGCTTCTCTTTCCAGCAATCTCTGCATGTCTGGAGAAATGGTCTCCTGCTCACTATCGAATTCGACCCATTCGCCTTCGGCTTCCAGATCCCACAGAGATTCATCAATCACAGGCATGATCGTTTTAAGGGTTCTATTTTAGGTATAGATTTTATTATTCAGTTATTTTGAAAGAATAATAAATAAAAGAGGGAAAAGAATAAAATATGAATATGGATGAAAAAAATGCCTCATGTATTGAAATAAAGGAAATGGTACAAAATGCCCTTTTAGTCGATGATCTCACGACCACGGGCTGGGACCGCAAGAAATACAAAGAAAGCTTTTAAAAAAGGAAATAACCCTAACATCTGGTCCTTCTTGTCCAACCCTATCATTCTGGTTGCGACAGAGGCTTGACTTCTATGCTAGGGGCTGGTGCTTCAAAGGTGACCCATCCGACATCCAGTAGCTCTTGGACCTTGTACTTCAAGGTCAAGCAGTCTCTGTCGAATGCCCGGGAGCACCTGAGTGGTAATCGCACTTCTCATTGGGTTTGTACCACTCAGGGTAGGGTGGCTCCATCTTCTTGGGAGGAACGTGCACAAGGAGCTTAGCCTCGATCAGCTTTGGCAGCAAGTTTCCATAGGAAGTTGCGAGAGGAGTAAACTTCTTTTCCTTTTTGAGTGGCTTCTTAGCGACTTGTGGAGCAGAAGAAAGAGTATTGAGGTTGATAGCATTTACATTTCCCTCCTTCTTTTTGGCGAAGGGCTTCTTGAATGACGTATTGGATGAGGAAGGTTGTGCGATCCTTCCATTTCTCAGCCCTTGCTCTACTCTCTCACCGATGGTGACTATGTCCACAAAAAGGGTTGATGTGTTCCCTATCATTTTGTCGTAATAGGGTCCAGTTAACGAATTAATGAACAAGGACACAGTCTCCTTGTCTGATAGCGGAGAATCCACTTGGGCGGCCAGTTCCCTCCATCGCTGGGCATACGCCTTAAAGGATTCTTCGCCTCTCTTGCTCAATGTTTGGAGATCTGACCTATCGGGGGTCAGATCGATGTTGTACTTATAGCGACGAAGAAAGGCATCTGCCAGCTGCTTCCAGTTCTAGACTTGTCCCTTCTCTAACTGCATGTACCAATTCAGAGTTGAATCATTCAGGCTCTCTTGAAAGCAGTGTATCAGGAGTTCTTTGTTGTCGGCGTGGGGAGCCATCTTGCGGCAGTACATAGTGAGATGACTCCTGGGGCAAGTCATTCCCATGGACTTCGGGAAGTCTGGGACCTTGAACTTCGGAGGGAAATAGATGTTCTCAACAAGGCACATATCAACCGCCTCCTTCACGTCAAAGTTATGCCCTTCCATGGCCCTAAGTCTCTCTTCCAGAGCGGAGATTTGCTGCTTGGAGACTTCAGGGGGCTGGATGAGCACCGCCCTTGCTTCGGACTGCAAAGGGACCCCTTCTTCTTCTTCTTCCTCATGGTGAGATGCGCGATCACCATGAGTATCACCCTTATTGAGATTTTGCTGGCGCATTAACTCCATCATTTGCGCCATTTGTTCTTTCATAGCGTTAAGCTCAGCGGTGAGCTTGCGATTCTGTTCTTCTAGCTGCTCCATTGCTTTAGCCTTTTGTGCACGAGTTCGGATCACAGAAAGACCATCCACTTTCTAGAATGCACATGAATTAGGGTTTTTATTAAAAATGAATGATTGGTGTGGGATAGATATGCCTCTTAGAATGAATGTATTTATGCATGCACCAGTACAAAAGGGCGGCAGATGTTCAAAGTGGCATAACTTTTGACTGGGATGTCTGATTTGGACGCACAACATATCAAAACGAAGAGAAAAGGGTGAAGAACAAGGTTGCAAATTCCCAAAGGGGATTTGACCCAATAATTTTCCCAAAAAATGCTCCTAAGACCCATTTTTAAGGGATTTATTAAAATGATGTGTATGCATACTTTCCTTATGCATTTATTTTCTCTCTTGATTTTTCCACTTATGGCATGATGTTATATGAATGATACAACTTTGTCAAAATTATTTTTATAAATGTTTTGATTTTGTTATTATTATTATTATTATTATTTAGCCTTTTATCTCTTTTGTCAACCTGCGTGGCTACTTAGCTTACAAAGAACCTGAAACCAGGCTAGCTAAAAGGCAGACTGTCTGAGATAAAAATGGTTATTGCGAAAGAATGATTTTTAGCATCCCTTATCTCTTCTGTCGGACTGCGTGGCTACTTAGCTTACAAAGAACCTGAAACCAGGCTAGCTAAAAGGCAGACTGTCCGAGATAAGGGTGTTTATTGTGAAAATATTTTTGAGATTTTATTTTATATATATTTTTGCCATTGTATGATTATGCTATGCAACAAACAAATGCAATAAATGAGTGCACAAACAATTCACTCATCCGCGAATGGAGTGACGTTTAATTACGAGGTAGGGGTTTCCTGCAGAAAAGTGCATTGGCAAAGGTAGGTTCTAACTGTTCTCACCAAGGCCAGGCCCCTAAGGTGCCCCCATTATAAGGACCCTTCGATCTCCCAGTCTTCGAACCATGCACGGATGTCCGTGTCGATGTTCTTAGACCGAGAAAAAGAAGGTTATCACCTTGAGTGGTGGTTTTCGACAACGACCTGCTGGCACTATGGCCATTACCATGGTCGGCCGTACCTGCCATCCACTCCCTATGTGTATTCTCTCTTACCCCCGGGTATAGAGGGACTGTAGTGTGCAAGGGTTTGTGTATAGTTTATTTCAGACAATTGCAGAAAATAAGCATTCAACAATTATTAAAGCTAAACAGTAAAACATGTTATAAAGCAAGAAAGGGTAAAAACGTAATTTCTAGTTTTTATTTCCTAAACTAGTCCATCACTAAATGGGATCAACTCTCTAGCTTCCCTAGTAGAGTCGCCATCTGTCGTCGTCGTCAGAAGAGGCAGTCGGAGCGACGCGATGGTTTTGAAATGACTCGCATTTTTTGAAAGAAATGGTTTAACGCCTTTAGGCTATCCAATAACTGGGCTGGACCTAAAGGCGAGATTTTCGAAAAGGTTCGAGGAGTCACCATCAGTGTTTTAACCTTAAACACTAAGAAAGGTAAAGAAAAAGAAGAAGGCAGTGGTTTTAGAAAAAACCAACTTTGGCCATTACAACCAGAGTTGGGTAAGGGAGTTAGTTACGTGTGGGGAAGGTGTTAGCACCCCACGACGCCCCTTTCGGGTTTCCTATGATGGACTAACTTAGAAAATAAACACTTAAAGAAATTACGTTTTTACCCTATTATTCTATCTACTTGCAGAATTTAAATATCTACATGGCCCTATTATCTGATGCACACAAATAAAGCGATAAAGAAAGCAGTAAAAGAGACAAAGAATAGAGAAGGAATCCGAAGCAAGCTTTTATATTAACTCTTCGAAAACTTGAGGATGCTTTTTGGCAGTCCCCGCACTCTACAAGAATGCTCCTCCCACAAAAATAAAGAAAAGTCACTCTACCGAGGGCCGAACGTCTCAAAAGGAGACTTCCTTAACCGATTTCAACCTTAACGGAAATCGGAAAGCTCACTCGAACCCCGGAATAATTCTCGGGGTCACTCTAAAGTGCCAAAAGGCTTCCTAGAGAGTGGTAGGAGTGAAAAGGTGTGAAAATTCAGAGAAATGAGGCTCCTATTTATAGGGAACCGGGCCAAGAAAAGGTGGACGACCATCTGGAGAAAGCGGACGGCCGTTTCATGGCAAAAAGTGGCCATGGACGGCCATCCATGTAGAGTGGACGGTCGTCCATGACAACTTTTGATGAGTTTTACAGGATATCTGTCTGCAAGAGTGCTCAATAAATGTAGGAAATGTTAAGAGTAACCCATGAAGGTACCGATGATGTTAAAAGAGCAAGGAAGAACTCATTGATTCAAGAATATGAGATGTTTCGAATGCAACAAGGAGAAACTATTTTCGACGTTCAAAAATGTTTCACACATATTGTGAATCATCTCACCGAGCTTGGTAAGATTTTTTATAATGATGACTTAAATGTGAAAATTCTTAAATCTTTGGATAAGAAATGGCAACCAAAGCTGACTGCCATCACAGAGTCACAAAATCTTGCTACCATGACTATGGAGGCTCTCTTTGGGAAGTTGAGAGAGCATGAACTTGAACTTGGAAGGCTAAACGATGAAGAAGGCCAACATCAAAAGAGAAATCTTGCCTTCAAAATAGAAATTTGAAAGAGTAAAAACAAGAAGGAGGAAGAAGACTCTGAAAATGAAGAAGATGAAAACTTGAGTCTAATGATTAAGAAATTTACAAAGTTCATGAAAGCTAAAGGGAAGCAACATTTCAAAGGAAAGGGAAAGGTAAAAGAAAGTTCTTATTTAAATTTCAAATGTTATGGTTGTGGTGAAACAGGGCATGTGAAATCCGATTGTCCAAATAAGAAAAGTGATGATTATAAAGGCAAGAAATTTTTCAAAAAGAAAACTTATATAGCTTGGGATGATAGTGACTCAAGTTCGGAATCAAGCGATTCGGAGGTTGAAGCAAATCTTTGCTTGATGGCAAATGATATTGTGAGGTAAGTGATTCCGACTGTTCTTCAAATGATGATAATGACTATGATGCTTTGCATAATGCATATCAAGAATTATTTGCTGCTTTTAAAGATTTGGAAACTGAATATAAATCTTTGAAAAAGAATTTGAATAAATTGGAAAAAGAAGTAGAATCTTTAAAATAAAAAATAGTGAATTTAGAAGAAAAAGGAAATAAGCAAATAAAATATGCATCATGTAAAGAATATGAACATGAAAGTGACATACTTAGAAAATTACTTGATAAAGCTAAGAAAGAACTAAGTAACAACAGTAAGAATGAAGTCATTGTGCAATCTCAATTAAGAAGTCATGTTCCATTTAAAGAGCCTAAAAATAGAACCCAAAGCGTATGGATTGAAAAAAGGATCTAAATCTTCTCAAAATAAAGTTGTATCTTTTTCAAGAATTAAATCTAATGCATGCTTCTATTGTATGAAACATGGACATACATCTAACAGGTGTAAAATTAAGAATTTTGGTGTTCCAAAGGGAAAATATGTTTGGGTTCCTATAGTTAAATGATTTGATTGCCTCTAACCCCAAGGACCCAAAATTTATGGGGACCTAAGATTATTATGTTTTTGTTTTGTAGGAAACTTCCAAATCCAAGAAATCTATGTGGTATCTTGTCAGTGGGTGTTCAAGACATATGACTGGAGATAAAAAGAAATTTGTGAGTTTTAAAGCAAAGGAACAAGGATATGTAACCTATGGGGACAACAATAAAAGAAGAATATTTGGAACCGGAAATATTGGTGGTGCAAATACTTTGGAGATAAAGGATATGCTCTTTGTTGATGGGCTAAAGCACAATCTCCTAAGTATAAGTCAACTTTGTGATAAAGGATTTAAGGTAATCTTTGAAAGTAAGTTTTGCACTATTCATTTAAAGGATTATGAAAATATAGCATTAAAAGGTATTAGGCATAACAATATTTATTTAATTGATTTGGATTATGTATCTAATACGAATATAACATGCTTAGTTGCTAAGGAAGAAAATCCATGGTTATGGCATTAGAGAGCGACTCATAAAAACATGCATCAATTAAACAAACTAATATCAAATGACTTAGTTGTTGGTTTGCCTAAGCTAAAATTTGAAAAAGATAAGTTATGTGATGCATGTCAAAAAGGTAAACAAGTAAAATCATCTTTTAAATCTAAGAATGTTATTTCCACATCAAAACCTTTAGAACTTTTTCACTTAGATTTATTTGGTCCATCTAGGATAAAAAGTTTTGGTGGAAATTACTATGCTCTTGTAATTGTTGATGACTTCTCTAGATTTACTTGGACATTTTCTTAACATTGAAAAGTGAGGCTTTTAAAGCTTTTAGAAAGTTTGCTAAGCAAATTCAAAATGAGAAAGACTTAAGAATTAAAGTGTTAAGGAGTGACCATGGTGGGGAATTCCAAAATGAATCCTTTGAAAATTATTGTGAAGAAAATGAAATTTTGCATAATTTTTCTGCTCCTATAACTTCCCAACAAAATGGTGTAGTAGAAAGGAGAAATAGGTCACTAGAGGATCTTGCTAGAATAATGTTAAATGAATCAAATGTTCCTAAATATTTTTGGGTTGATGTTGTAAGTACTACATGTTATGTATTGAATAGGATGATCATTAGGCCAATCATAAAATTAACTCCTTATGAATTGTTAAATGGAAGGAGGCCTAATGTTTCCCATTTAAAAATATTTGGTTGTAAATGCTTTGTTTTAAATAATGGAAAAGATAACTTAGGAGAATTTGACTCAAAAGCCAATGAGACCATCTTCTTAGGTTATTCACTTCCTAGCAAAGCATATAGAGTATTCAATACAAGAACCTTGAATATTGAAGAATTTGTACATGTTACTTTTGATGAAATTGTAGACCTTGAGGGAAATCCTCTTGAGTCATATAAAGAATATGCAGGTGATGATGAGTACATAAGAGAAGCTCTAGAAGAAATGTACTTAAATGAGAATGAGCCATCTCAACCAACTGAATTGACAAAAGAGTGACAATCACCGAAAGGACTTTCAATGGACAATATAATTGGTCATATTTCAAAAGGGGTAAGAACTAGAAATATGACAATTTTCTGTATGTCTATAGCTTTTGTTTGACAGATTGAACCCAAAAGTGTTGAGGAAGCTCTCAAAGATGACCAATGGTGCATTGCAATGCAAGAAGAACTAAATCAATTTGAAAGAAACCAAGTCTGTGAATTAATTCCAAGAGAAGAATCTCATCAAGTTATTGGAACGAAATGGGTATTTAGAAACAAACTTGATGAAGATGGAAATATAACAAAGAACAAAGCCAAACTTGTTGCCAAAGGATACTGTCAAGAGGAAGGTATTGATTATGATGAAACCTATGCTCCTATTGCCAGGTTAGAGGCTATACGCCTACTTCTTGCTTATGCTTCATTGATGAAATTTAAACTATATCAAATGGATGTTAAAAGTGCATTTTTAAATGTGTTTATCAAAGAGGAAGTATATGTGGAACAACCCCCTAGATTTGAAGATTTTAAATATCCTGATCATATTTTTACATTAAAGAAAGCTTTATATGGTTTGAAACAAGCTCCTAGATCTTGGTATGAAAGATTAAGTTCTTTTCTAATTTCAAATGGTTTTTCTAGAGGACAAATTGATTCTACTTTATTTATTAAGAAAGTAAAAGAACATATTTGGTTAGTTCAAGTATATGTTGATGATATTATCTTTGGATCAACTGATAATTCCTTATGTGAAGGATTTGCTAAGATAATGCAGGGTGAATTTGAAATGTTAATAATGGGAGAATTAACATTCTTTCTTAGACTTCAAATTAAGCAACTTAAAGATGGAACTTTTGTGTCACAAACCAAATACTGCAAAGAGATTCTCAAGAAATTTAAAATGGACTCTGCAAAAGCTGCACACACTCCAATGGTAATGTCTTACTATCTAGATAAGGACGAATCAGGTTTGGAAATAAATCAATCTATGTATAGATGTATGATAGGTTCACTATTTAACTACAAGTAGACCTGATATCATGTAATATGTATGTGTGTGTGCTAGATTTCAAGCTTGTCTAAAAGAATCTCATCTACCTGCAGTAAAAATAATATTGAAATATTTAAAAGGAACTACAAGATTTGGTTTATGGTACCCATTTGAAGTTTCTCCTAGTTTATTAGGTTATTCTGATGCTGATTATGGAGGCTGTAAAGTAGATAGAAAAAGCACTAGTGGTACTTGTCATTTATTAGGATCATCCTTAGTATTTTGGCATTCTAAGAAACAAGTTTGTGTTGCTTTATCCATAACTGAGGCTGAATATATTGCAGTTGGTAATTATTGTGCTCAAATTCTATGGATGAAGCAACAACTAGAAGATTATAGTATTTTTCTAAGTAACATTCCTTTAATGTGTGATAATACAAGTGCAATTAATCTCACAAAGAATGTTGTTATGCATTCTAGAACCAAACACATTAAGATTAGGTATCACTTTTTAAGAGATCACATTTCTTAAGGAAATTGTAAGATTGATTATATAGAAACAAAACATCAGTTAGCAGACATATTTACCAAACCTCTTCCGAAGGATAGATTCTATGAATTTAGAAGAGACTTAGGAATACTAGAAGTAGTCTAAACTCTGCTTAACTATAAAATCTTTGCATTTTGTACTGGAATAATCGATTATCTTGAGTAATAATCGATTATTGAGGCTTAAATGAGTGGTTCATGAAAAATCTTTCTGTAATAATCAATTATTTGGGGTAATAATCGATTATCTGTACTTCATTGACCCAAATCAGAAATTTCTCTCTGGAATAATCGATTATCTTGAGTGATAATCGATTATCCATGCATTTTCTGGGCAGCGATGAAGAAATAATCGATTATCACTGGTGATAATCGATTATTTGGCGACGTTGGAGATAATCTAGCCATTTGTAACGACTCTTTTTACTTTAATTCTCGTCAAACTAGCCGTTTATGGTCGTTGGGATCATTTTCTATATATAGGAGGGCTCAAAATCAAATCAAAACACTTCCAAACTTCTCTTCAAGAGTTTTTGCATATATTTTACATCTTATTGTCTTCCTCAAAGCTTTGCTTCTCTTCAAAACTCCTTATCTTCCACTTTTCTCTCATTTCATTCCAAATGGCTTCATCTTCCCAAAGAAAAAATCCAACAAGGAGAAGATCCGCTCCTGCTTCTCATCCCCGCCCTAATTCTCTTGAAGAGTGGATTTATGATGATGATGGAAGATAGGAATTTCTGAATTTTTGGAAAGAAAGGGGTATTATTACTCCTAAATTTCTTATTGGAGAGCAATTCATAAACAGAGGATTCCAATTTCCCAATCTTCTTGAGCAACAAGGTGTTCTTTCTTTTATCAAGATGCAAGGTACATACTATCCGGATTTAGTCTGAGTTTTCTATTCTCGTTTCAAATATCAAGATCATATTGCTACTTCCAGAGTCAAGGGTGTAACCATCATCCTTGATGATGATATTTGGGAAAACGTTTCTCATTTTCCTATAAGAGATGATGTTGTAAATATGCTTGTTGATTTAGAGGATTTTAATCACATTCTAGCATATCGTTTCTTTTTTTTCAATCCTACCATGGAAATTGGCAGACAACTTTTGGTCGGTCCTTTGATGAAAGAAGAACGCATGTTACTGCATCTTCTTATATGGATTCTATGTCCATCTGCTAACCTTCGCCAACCATGCACAATGCTCTTCTGCTAACCTTCGCATCATCCATGCTATCATGAACAACAAGCCAATTGATTGGCCCAGCCTTGTCACCTTGACAATGCTCAAGGCGAAGCGTCATCCGACCTTCAAGATTCCTTACGCTCTTCTCATCTCCAGGATTCTTGAATACAAAGGTGTAAATGTTGAAGGGGAACAACAGGCCTAGACATTAAATTCTAATAGAATGCTTGACAACACGCTTACTCAGCTGCCGATGGTGAATGTAAATAGAGTTTACATTCATAAAGATGATGCTCCTCACATGGCTGATGGTGCTCAAGATTTTGATGATGAGGACATGCTTGCTATTGATGTTCCTGCTACTGGAACATCTTCTGCTTCTCACTCTTCATCCCATCCTTCCATGGAAGACATGTTGTTTGATATTGTCGCCGCCGTCTAAAAAGAGAAGGCGGTCGGAGCGACGCGATGGTTTCAACCCTTTTGATTTTCGCGTTTTTTTATGGGTGGTTACAACGCCGTTAGGTTGTCCGATAACCGGGCTAACCTAGGGGCGAGGTTTTCGAAAGGGCGTCCTTGGGTTGTCCGATAATCGGGCTAACCCAAGGACTAATTTTGTAGGGTTCTGTGGAGTCGCCACCGATGTTTTTACCGGAAACATCGGAAAAGGGGTTTTAAAAGGCGTTGGTTTTCGAAAACCAACTTTGGTCATTAGAATCAGAGTTGGGTAAGGGAGTTAGTTACGTGTAAAGGAAGTATTAGTTCCTTTACTACGCCCCTTTCAGGTTCCCTATGATAGGCCAACTATTTTGTTAATAAATAAACCAGAAAAACACGCTTTTGCCCTTTTTATTTTGCGGAATTTAAAATTATGACTACATGGCCCTAATCTATTGCATAATTTAAAATTAAAGTAGTAAAAGTAGAGAGGGAGAATTTAAACCTCCGAAGCAAGCTTTCTTTTTATTTCTTTTAAAAAAAGAGGGTGCTTTTTGGCAGCCCTTCACTCTACATGACGCTGGAAACTCTTTTAGACGCCGAAAAACGCTCACAAAGGCACTCAGAAGCTCCAAAAATGCGTCGGAGGGATTCTAGAGAGAAGTTTTAGAGAGAATGTTAGAAAAGTAGTTTTAAATCAAGAGGAGGGGGTGAATTGATTTTTGAAAGTTTTTCGCAATACACAGATTATCTAATTCGAAAATTAAGATTACTTATCAATTCACAAATCACAAAGCAATCAAACAGTTTAAGTGCAGCAGCAGAAATTAAAGAGAGAAAGGTTAGGAAAGATTTCACCGGTAATTTTATACTGGTTCACCCAATACCAGGGCTACGTCCGGACTCCAGCCAAATTCCAGCTGGGTTCCACTAGAATAGATGTTTTACAGACTCACCCTCTTACACCTATTCTAACTCTCCACCAAGAACCAAATTCCAGCTCTTGGAAACCTCTGCAACCAAATTCCAGCCACAGAGAACCCAAGTGCCCAAATTCCGGGCACCACACACAAGAACCAAATTCCAGCTCTTGCTTTAACCTTTCCACCAAGAACCAAATTCCAGTTCTTGGCAACTTTCTACAACAACTGTAGAAAACTTGTACCCAAATTCCAGGTACAAAACAAGTACAAATGAATGAATAGAAATTTAAAAGAAGAAACAAAGAAAGCTCAAACCGGATTACACCAATCCACAGTCAGTTTCTTCTTCAAAGAAATGCAAAGTGCCTCAAGAAAGATTTCAAAAGAAGTTCACAAAAACAGTTGTGTATCTTTCTTGAAAAATGCTAATAGTTGCTTGTATTGATTGCTTGAATTGTGTCAAAACTGATATGATAAAAGTTCCAAGCAATTCTGTTTATAAAAGAGTATTTTCAAATCTGCTGCATTAATTAATCTGTTGAAAGTTTGTTTTAATCTGTTGAAATAGCCGTTACAATCTGTTAAAAGTCCTTTCAACCCATTAATGCGTTCTTGATCTTTAACAGAAAATGTTTTAGTTGATACGACCACGTTTTTATCAGCACTAGTGCAGAATATGGCTTTTACGTCACCCAATTGTCGTCGCATGCACGTATATTCGACGTAAATAAAACGCGGTGGCAATTTTGTAAATATGGGACAAAAAATTTACGTCGCACACCCCAATAGGAGACGTAAAAAGTCATCTTTTACGTCGCACCTGGGAGGCGCGACGTAAAAGATGGCCTTTTACGTCGCGTACAGGGGGACGCGACGTAAAAAGCCTTAGCTTTTACGTCGCGCCCCGTACGCGACGTAAAAGGCCATCTTTTACGTCGCGCCTCCCGTGTGTGACGTAAAGATGACTTTTACGTCGCTTACTACACTGCGCGACGTAAAAAGTCTATTTTATTTCCCTCCCGACCCACTTCCTCGTCTCGCGCAACCGGGGTTTTTGAGAACGACGACGAGAACAACGACAACAGCCTACCTCCGCACACCATTTGCGAGCAGTTTTACGATGAAAAACATCTACATTGTCGTGTCATTTGACGAACTTCATCTTTCTCCCCGATTGGATTCGAGTTTGAAATCGGTTTTCGTCTACACTCGAGGTTAGTGTTCATTGTCATTGCTATATGTTTACATTGAATCCGTGATTGTTTTTGGGGATCTCAATCACGTTATAGTATGAATGTCTCCACTGGATTGTTATTGGAATGCAGTTATTTGTTTATTTGTTTGAGTGCATTCGGTTTACACACTCCATTGTTGTTGGAACGTGCTTTGTTGTTTGTATATTAATTTTTTTTTACATATAATTTTTAAATCTTTAGGAGTGACGAAACTTTATAACATAATATGAATCGAAGTTGGATGAATGCACGTCGTATTAGTGAAGAGTACGAAAAGGGAGTTGAGGAATTTCTGAAATTTGCTAGTGAAAATGGAAAAGCTATGAAAGGGACATATTATTGTCCATGTGTTCGTTGTTTGAATCAAATTCGTCATAAACTTGAGGATATACGTGATCACTTGTTTGTTTATGGTATTATTAAGAGTTATACAATATGGACATGGCATGGAGAAATATTAGACATCCCAACCGTGTCAACTACGGACAATTTTGATGAAGGGATGGATGATAATCTAGAGGATATGATACGTGATATTGGTGAAGAACATTTTATGAAAGCACATCTATATGATTCTTTGAAATCTGATTTTGCGCAACAATTGTACATAGGATGTAGTTTTACAAGATTATCAGCAACTTTAAAATTGTTTACTTTAAAAGCAAGAAATGGATGGACTCGATAAAAGTTTCACCGAATTATTGGAGTTGTTGAAGGAGATGCTTCCTGAAGATAATACATTACCTATTCGTAACTATGAGGCAAAGAAGATATTATGTCCAATGGGTTTAGAGTACAAGAAAATACATGCATGTCCTAATGATTGTATATTGTACAGAAATGATTTTGCTAAATTAAAGATGTGTCCGACATGTGGTTTGTCGAGGTTCAAAACCAAAGTTGAGGAAAGTAGTGGTGAGGAAGAACTAGATGGTCCCCCTGCTAAGGTGTTATGGTATTTGCCAATTATACCTAGGTTTAAAAGATTATTTGCCATAAAAGAAGATGCAAGAAACTTGACATGGCATGCAAATGGTAGAAAATGTGACAATCTTCTTCGACATCCAACTGATTCTCCACAATGGAAAAGGATTGATGAAACCTTTCCAGAATTTGGTGCAGAGCCAAGAAACTTGAGAATTGGATTAGCTACGGATGGGATGAATCCTTATGGAAATTTAAGTAGTAAACATAGTTCATGGCCGGTTATGTTGATCATTTACAATTTGCCTCCTTGGTTATGCATGAAGAGAAAATATATGATGTTATCTATGATGATTTCAGGACCTCGACAACCAGGAAATGACATAGATGTATATCTTAGTCCTTTAATTGATGATTTGAAGATGTTGTGGGAAACAGGAGTGGATGTATTTGATTCATATCACGAAGTGAATTTCGAGTTGCGTGCAATGTTATTTTGTACTATAAATGATTTTCCAAAGCATATGGTAATTTGAGCGGTTATAGTGTGAAAGGTCATTTAGCGTGTCCTATATGTCAAGAAGACACAAGTTATATCCAATTGAAACATGGACAAAAAACTGCGTACAATAGGCATAGAAAGTTTCTAGTTGCTAACCATCCATATCGTAAAATGAAGAAAGCATTTAATGGATGTCGGGAGAATGCAGTTGCATCGAGTACCACGCAATGGTGAACAAGTATATGAGCAAGTGAAAAATATTAATATTGTGTTTGGAAAGACCCAAAAGAAATCCAATGAGAAAAACATTTGGAAGAAACAATCTGTATTCTTCAATCTTCCTTATTGGTGTAAGTTGGAAGTTAGACACTCGTATAGATGTGATGCATGTTGAAAAAAATGTTTGTGATAGTGTAATTGGGACATTGCTTAACATAAAAGGAAAGACAAAAGATGGAATAAAAGCAAGACAAGATTTGGCGGACATGGGTATACGTTCGAATTACATCCACAATCAATTGGAAAACGCACTTACTTACCTCCAACTTGTCATACTCTATCAAAGAAAGAAAAGAGAAGCTTTTGTGAGTGTTTACGTGAGGTCAAAGTGCCACAAGGATACTCCTCAAATGTTAAGAGTCTTGTGTCTATGCAAGAGTTGAAATTAGTTGGTTTAAAGTCTCATGATTGTCATGTGTTGATGCAACAACTTTTACCGGTGGCTATTCGAAACATCTTACCAACTTCGTTAGAATTGCTATTACTCGGTTATGTTTGTTTTTCAACGCCATTTGTAAAAAGGTAATTGATCCAAAAAAGTTAGATGAATTAGAAAATGAAGCAATTGTAATAGTGTGCCAGTTAGAAATGTATTTTCCCCCTTCATTTTTTGATATCATGGTGCATTTGATAGTCCATTTGGTAAGGGAAATTCGATTATGTGGTCCAATTTTTCTTAGATGGATGTATCCTGTTGAGAGATACATGAAGATCTTAAAAGGATATGTGAAGAATCAGTACAGGCCAGAAGCTTCTATTGTGGAAAGGTACATTGCAGAAGAAGCCATTGAGTTTTGTCAAGGATATATGTCAAAATCAGAACCAATAGGTATTCCTAAGATGAGACATGATGGAAGATGTGAAGGTAAGGGTACTCGAAATTTGAAGATTCCAGTGTTCCATTGTACATTTCCTTGCCCGATGCTTTAGAAATTGCTGGGGGAAATTGCATGTTAAACATTTCCATCATACAATTGTGGGCAATGTAAGTCATTTTCATTTATGTTTCTAAGATTATAATAATTATATTCAACTTATAATTAATTGTTTTAGGTACCTTGACAATTTGAGTGTGGAACAAGAAAAATCCGAAGTATACGGATTTATTGAGCCTCAATCCATCCAAAAATCTGGAAATACAAAGGTTGGAATCCAACAATATATGCAAACATGGATGAGTGACTCAAGAAGACATATATATTTGGCTCCATACATTGAAGGGTTAGTATTTTGATTTGTATTTTAATTTATATTTTTGTAACTAATTTTTATGTCATACAATGTAGGTCCCATTGGCAGTTAATTGTAATCATACCTAGGATTACACTCGTGGTATGGTTTTGTTCATTACATCGGAAACCGAGTCAAGAAATGAAAAGCTTATTACAAGGGTAACTTTATCTTTTATTCATTAATTATGTTTTTAAATTGTGAATACATATTGAATAATATATGACTTTTTTTCACTTAGAATCGTGTCCGGAACTAATGTTCTAAGTGGAAAACCTAGAACAAAGACATTGCAGTTCATTTATCCTAAGGTTAGAAACTTATTTATATAAGTGAATACCATAATTATTGTTTATATTTCAATTTTGAAAATAATATTATGTTTTTTTCATCATTTCAGTGTAATAAGCAAACCGACTCGTTTGAATGTGGTTACTATGTAATGTATTGGATGAGAGCCATAGTTTGTGCGGGTTTAATTGATTCTTGGACTGGAGGTAATTACTTTTAACATTAGTTAAGTTTATTTAACTTTATTCATGTTGCATGCTTACAAGAGTCAAATTCATGTTTCAGGTATTTCAAGATCCATCTCCATTACCGTAATCCGAGATTACGTAAATTAGAGAACAATGGGCAAAATTTTTTGTTCTACAATTCTAGTACATTATTTTTTATGTTCTTGTTCATATTATATTGTGTGTATTATGTAGTTTAGTTTAGTTTGTATAGGTAGCTTAGTTTGTATAGGTAGCTTAGTTTGTAATAGATTTTTTAGTTTGTATGTTTGTATTATTTTGTTTTATTATGTAGTTTGAATTATATAATATTATATTTTTAATTTACTAGCAAAAGAAAACCTGCTCGGACTGTACTGGTTGTAATTTTTGCAGGTTTTAGTTGTAAAACAGAGTAAATAAACCCAATTTAAAAAAAACAGTAAATTTACGTCGCATATTGGTATATACGACGTAAATTTACGTCGCATATACCAATATGCGACGTAAATTTACGTCGCATATACCATATGCGACGTAAATTTACGTCGCATATTGGTATATGCGACGTAAATTTACGTCGTATATACCAATATGCGACGTAAATTTACGTCGTATATCACTGTATGCGACGTAAATTTTCTGTTTTTTTTTTAAATTGAAAAGGTTTTTACGTCTGTTTATTGTATATGCCACGCAAAATTACGTCGTATCTTCATAACTGACGTAAATCTACGTCGGGTAAAAGGGTCCGACGTAAATTTACGTCTCCCGCTTTTACGTCGGACTTAAATACGACGTAAAAAGCCCTAAATACCTGACGTAAAAGCCCCTTTTTGCACTAGTGCAGTTAAAACGTTTTACAAACATTTTCTAAGTATAAAACAATCGATTGAATCACGTATTAATCGATTGATTTGTTTAAAAACCTTCTTATAAAACTTTCCAAGTTATTTTAACTGATATAAAGTCGTTTCAATCGATTGAAAATCTGCACATATATTTTCAAGTCATTTTAATCGATTGAAAGTTCGTTTTAATCGATTGAAAAGATTTTCTAAGTTATTTTAATCGATTGAAATGCGTTTTAATCGATTGAAATAAGTCTGATCGGTCATAAATCAATTCTGATCGATCATAACCAACTCTGATCGGTCATAATCTCATTCTGATCGATCATACTGACATCCAAAGTGATTTTAATCGATTGAAACGTGTTTTAATCGATTAAAATAATTCTAATCGCTCATATTTAAGATCTGATCGATTATATTGCATTCTGACCTATTACATTCGAATTCTAATCGGTCATAAAGAGTTTTAATCGATTAAAAGGTTTTTGTATCAATTAAAATACTGTAAAAACACTTTTTAAAACATTCTAAGTGTTTTTAATTGTTTCTTTCAAAACTATATCAGTTAAAAACATTGTTAAGAAAGTTCTTTGTCAAAATGCTTTTGTTTGATTTGTTTAAAACTATTTTTGAGGCATTTTGCAAATTGAGTGAAGAAGCTTTATGCGAGTGGAAAAGGTAAAGTGGTTTTACCTAAGCTTTCTGTTAAGACACACTAAGTCTTCAGCTCCTTTGTTCTGAGTGACTTGTTTGACTGCTGCAGAGTTGACCCTTGACTTTATCTTTGACTTCATCAAATCAATGAGATCTTTGCTAGGATCACTTTCAGTCTCCCCCTATTTGATGAAGACAAACACCATTTTGAAAAAACAATCTCTGCAAAATAAGTCACTTGATAATGCAGTTAGGTGAGAAATATAAGAATGTAATAAAGTTTTGTTTCTCCCCCTAAAACTTATTTCTCCCCCTAAAATGTTGTTCTTAAATTTATCTTAAAGTGATGCAACTATTTCTCCCCTTTTGACTTCATCAAAAATAGGGAATAGAAGAGAGAAGAATGTAAGGTTTCGAAAAATATGCTCAAGTTTTTGAAAATACAAAAGTGAATCAATATTTCACTCATGAAAAGAATCAATTAAAGTTGATTCAAACTTTATCTCCATTAACACGTTTGTAATGAATACAATTAACACGTGTAAAGATAAGGGAATCACGCTTTAGTAGCATGTTTACAGAAACAGCCATTAACTAAAGCCTTTAATCTTTCTTCCCAGAATAAAAATCGATTAAAAACAGAGCATAATCGGTTAAAATGTTCTTGGTAAATGATTTTAATCGATTGAAAGAAAAGTTTAATCGATTAAAACATTTAAGATTTTGAAAACATGAAACTTTAGTAAAAATAATCGATTATTTCGATTTTAAATCGATTAAAACAGTAATGAAAACTGTTGTTTAAGTTTATTTAACCGATTAAAAGGTGTTTTTATTGACTAAAACAACCAGACTTGCACTCTAAGTAATGTTTGATGCATCTAAGATGCCTAACTCAGTGCGAATTTTGTAAAACTGATCATTTAGAAGGATGTTTTAACAATACTAACGACTATCTTAGCTAATAGATCTATCGAGAATAAAGTCTTATTTAGCTAAAGCTCTCAGGGATCTATTTAAATTCTATTTACGCCGATCTGATCTAGATTAGATCCTAAACCATATTTAACCAAAGGTTAAGGCAAATGTTCCTGGTATAACACCAGTTAATATCACGATCCATGCAAACAATATAAAGATAGAAATAAGCGAGAAGATAAAGATGATGAGGGAACTAGTCATCCCAATTTCCCTGATTGAGCTGCTTATCCACCAGCTTGGTGATCATTCATTTGATTCCCACCAATATCAAAAGATAATAGGCTTTCCTTTTTGCTTGGAACTAATTTTGCTCTATCAACTATTTGAGTCAACAACTGCTGTCACTCCTGTATCAGCAACAGACACAGAAACTTTTCCTGAAAAGAAATCTTTTAGCAGTTTACTGTTATTATTGACTGCATTACAGTCCATGGTTGACACTCAATGGAATTAAATGTTTCTATAGGAACATCAACTATTACACATTTGAGGCATAATCATGTACTGACTGACTTACTTTCAGTGTCAAATCCTACACAGAATGCATGATACCATAAATTGCATGAATCACAGATTAATGATGTACTGAGATAGGAATTTCCTTTCAAAATAGCCAACCCATTTTGAACCTCTGAGTTATCATTATCCAAGCAAATAAGCTGTATTTTTATTAATGTAGTATGATGGGTGTTATTCTCACTTATAGTGAACCGAGTCATCATTATCTTTTGAGGAATGTTATTCTGGTAGAGTGGGCAATGATTAGTAATGAGGACAGGTGATGACAATCAATCCAGAATTCTAAAACAATATAAAATTTATCCCTATCCTGACCATAAAACATACATTCCCTGTACCACGTTATTCAATTTTTGAATTGCTTGTTCCAGATTGGTTCCCTTATAGTGTCACCTCGTGACATTGATGATTAAAGCAAATATTCAAAGTTGCACAGTTCCAATGAATTTCACCAAGAGTTTTGAACCAATGCATGCTCAAAATTATTTCAAATATATTGCAATGTAATATCAAGAAATTTAATGAAAACATGTATTTATTGGATTTCCTAGTAATGAATAACTTATTACCAGAAACAATTATCACTAAAAAAAATTTTGATAAACTATGTTTTCAGTCCTAACAGTTTGACCTGTTTGTAACTAGTGTCTATAAGAAAAGTTACAGTCCATTCTTTGATAATTCCTTTGATTTTCAATGTATTACTACGCAGCATTCCATGTAAAGTATTAAGAGAAATGTAAACATCTACAGAGAATTAATCGATTGTTAAAATAACATTTTCATCTATGGATAACTTTCCTACATGTAAAGTTTGCAGTATTTCAATCGGCAATAACTTTCGCACATTTACTCCACTAGTCTTAGTTTCTAATTAAAGATCTGTTCAGCATGTGCGACACAATTTACAGGACAGTGGGTGAATCAGTTAATTTGTTCTTGGGAATAATGTTGATTTGGTCAAAGAAATCTTTAAAGATTTATTGCAGATAATAGATACTGAGTTTTTGTTTTGAATTTCCCTGTCAAACTTCAATTAGATGTTATAAGTCTTGTTTACAGATCCTAATCAATTGATTAATCAACTCATTATCTATTAATTTGATTCTTGTCATTAGAGTTGAAAACATCTACAGTGAATTAATCGATTTGTTTTATAAAAGGATCGATTAGTTTAATACAGAATGAAATCAATAACATGACACCAGAATTTAAATCGATTAAAACGTGAATGAATCGATTAATTTTGATACCTAAGTGTTTTTAGTTGATATAAATTTATTCTAATCGATTAAAACGACTAAACCAACATTCTGAGAACAATTTAATCGATTATTTAGACATTTCAATCGATTAAAATGGTACGAGTAAGTTATTTTAATCGATTAATATTGATTTATATCAATTAAAACAATTAATTTAAATACACAGAACCTGGTTTCATGACTTCGATCTTCAAGGGATTCCCAGACTTGTTCCTGCAAAACAATTAAGTATTTTTCTGGTACCCTTTATAATTATTGGGTCCTGATCATGTTATTTGAAAAGAATTAATCTTTGGAACCCATTTCATTCTCCCTTTAGGAATAGCATACTTTTTAATTCTGCAGTATTTTACTGAATGCCCTTTCTTCATGCAGTAGAAACATTTGATTGTAGAGTATGAATTCCTATTTGTTTTTGTTTTACTGGATCTAGATTTAAAGCCTATTCCAGTTTTGTCAAACATTAATTTTTGAGATCCAAGTAATATATCAAGATTAGCTTGCCCCTGAGTGAACTTTGAAACAGTTTGAGATAAGAATTCAATTTTCTTTTGCAATTCAGGACAGTTATTGCATGGTTTATTGCATTCACAATCAGAGTTAGCATGAATCAGTTTCAAGAATTCATTATCAGTTTCATTTTCACTAATCTGTTTTTCCAGAGAATCAACCTTGTTAACTAGCCAGTTATTTAGCCCTTTCAGCCTATCATTTTCTTTTTGAAGTTTCTTAGCCTCTTCATGCATTTCATTAAATGATTCTTGTAATGCATCATAATTAACTATATTTGAAGAGGAGCTAGAACTTACCTGATCAGAATTTTCTGGGCATTCTATCCTGGCATGGCCACTGGTATTTGGTGATTCTGAGTTGACCATTAAGCATATCTCTGGTGCTTCTTCATAGGTCTTTTCAAGGATTTTCCACATTTGTGCAGCAGTTTGGCAGTGTGCAATCCTGAAAAGATCATCTCTGTTAAGGGCGGATAAGATGATGTTCTTGGCAATACAATCATCTTGGATTCTGTTAGCAATATCAATTTCCTGTTCAATAACATTCCAAGCATTTATACTAACAGATTCAATGAAGATTTTCATCCTTATTTTCCAATATAGGTAATCTGTTCCACTTAACAGTGGAGGTCTATCAATGCACGCTCCCTCAGAAAATGCCATGGATCGAAGTAACTTGATTAACTTTCAAGCACCTCGCTCTGATGCCAATTGTTAGAAAAGTAGTTTTAAATCAAGAGGGGGGGTGAATTGATTTTTGAAAGTTTTTCGCAATACACAGATTATCTAATTCGAAAATTAAGATTACTTATCAATTCACAAATCACAAAGCAATCAAACAGTTTAAGTGCAGCAGCAGAAATTAAAGAGAGAAAGGTTAGGAAAGATTTCACCGGTAATTTTATACTGGTTCACCCAATACCAGAGCTACGTCCAGACTCCAGCCAAATTCCAGCTTGGTTCCACTAGAATAGATGTTTTACAGACTCACCCTCTTACACCTATTCTAACTCTCCACCAAGAACCAAATTCCAGCTCTTGGAAACCTCTGCAACCAAATTCCAGCCACAGAGAACCCAGTGCCCAAATTCCAGGCACCACACACAAGAACCAAATTCCAGCTCTTGCTTTAACCTTTCCACCAAGAACCAAATTCCAGTTCTTGGCAACTTTCTACAACAGCTGCAGAAAACTTGTACCCAAATTCCAGGTACAAAACAAGTACAAATGAATGAATAGAAATTTAAAAGAAGAAACAAAGAAAGCTCAAACCGGATTACACCAATCCACAGTCAGTTTCTTCTTCAAAGAAATGCAAAGTGCCTCAAGAAAGATTTCAAAAGAAGTTCACAAAAACAGTTGTGTATCTTTCTTGAAAAATGCTAATAGTTGCTTGTATTGATTGCTTGAATTGTGTCAAAACTGATGTGATAAAAGTTCCAAGCAATTCTGTTTATAAAAGAGTATTTTCAAATCTGCTGCATTAATTAATCTGTTGAAAGTTTGTTTTAATCTGTTGAAATAGCCGTTACAATCTGTTAAAAGTCCTTTCAACCCATTAATGCGTTCTTGATCTTTAACAGAAAATGTTTTAGTTGATACGCCCACGTTTTTATCAGTTAAAACGTTTTACAAACATTTTCTAAGTATAAAACAATCGATTGAATCACGTATTAATCGATTGATTTGTTTAAAAACCTTCTTATAAAACTTTCCAAGTTATTTTAACTGATATAAAGTCGTTTCAATCGATTGAAAATCTGCACATATATTTTCAAGTCATTTTAATCGATTGAAAGTTCGTTTTAATCGATTGAAAAGATTTTCTAAGTTATTTTAATCGATTGAAATGCGTTTTAATCGATTGAAATAAGTCTGATCGGTCATAAATCAATTCTGATCGATCATAACCAACTCTGATCGGTCATAATCTCATTCTGATCGATCATACTGACATCCAAAGTGATTTTAATCGATTGAAACGTGTTTTAATCGATTAAAATAATTCTAATCGCTCATATTTAAGATCTGATCGATTATATTGCATTCTGACCTATTACATTCGAATTCTAATCGGTCATAAAGAGTTTTAATCGATTAAAAGGTTTTTGTATCAATTAAAATACTGTAAAAACACTTTTTAAAACATTCTAAGTGTTTTTAATTGTTTCTTTCAAAACTATATCAGTTAAAAACATTGTTAAGAAAGTTCTTTGTCAAAATGCTTTTGTTTGATTTGTTTAAAACTATTTTTGAGGCATTTTGCAAATTGAGTGAAGAAGCTTTATGCAGTGGAAAAGGTAAAGTGGTTTTACCTAAGCTTTCTATTAAGACACACTAAGTCTTCAGCTCCTTTGTTCTGAGTGACTTGTTTGACTGCTGCAGAGTTGACCCTTGACTTTATCTTTGACTTCATCAAATCACTGAGATCTTTGCTAGGATCACTTTCAGAGAAGGGAGAGCAAAAGTTGTGTGGTGTGTGGAAATGAGGGGGGGAGAGCCCCTATTTATAGGTTTTCGCGCCTGACAGTGGCGAGACCGCCGTTCTCGTCTGACAGGGTCGAGACCACCGTCTCGCCAAACGAGACCGCCGTCTCACCATGCCAAAGTGGCGAGACCGCCGTCTGGGAAAGCGAGACCGCCGTCTCGCCCTTTGCAAGTGGCGAGACCGCCGTCTCGTTTGGCGAGACGGCAGTCTCGCCATTTGCATGAGGCGAGACGGCGGTCTCGATTTCGAGACGGCGGTCTCATCCCAAAAAGGCGAGAAACCTTATTTTTGTGCCGAAAATCCTTCCTATCCTAGTATGGGGCCTAATAGTCTCTCCTACTGGCTTGTTAGGCTTTGTCCATCTTCAAATAGGAAGTCTTTTATTCTTTATTTGGAGGTCGGGCAAGATTTGGGGTCTACAGCTGCCCCCCCTTTACCTGACTAGTCGGCTGTTGGCCTGTTGTGCCAGACAGATTGACAGGAAGGTAAAGAAGTTGACCCTCTTGCCCGGTTACCCTTCGGATGTCTCGTCTTGCAGCGGTTGATCTTCTGGGGAAAATCTCGGTGTTCGTGCACTTCCGGGATACTCCTTCTGACGGTAGTCGATCCCTTCGGTGGACACGTGGTAGAACCTCAGGATACTCCTTCTGACAGTAGCCGATCCTTCGGTTGATGGGTATAAACCCCCCATCAGGATGGTAGTTGCAGTCCATTGTGTGGGACTGGATGGGTATGAACCCCCCATTAGGCTGGTAGTTGCAGTCCATTGTGTGGGACTGAATGGGTATGAACCCCCCATCAGGCTGATAGTTACAGTCTGTTGCGTGGGACTGGATGGGTATGAACCCCCCATCAGGGTGGTGGTGCGACTTACTGATCCGGCTCGAGCGCAGATCAGGCGCAACGCGTGCGCAGGTTGATAGGTATAAACCCCCTATCAGGCTGGTACAATCCACTACATAGGATTGGTGGTAGTGGCGGCTTACTGTTCAGGTGGCCCTGTCGCCGCCGTCCGTTCCGACGTCCTGGGACGTCTCGAACGTTAATGCGAGCGGTCGCGAAAAGATGGTTGAGACTCACGTTTTTTGTTAAAAAGATGTTCATTGCTTCTGAGGCGTTCAACACTAAACTATCCTCTAATAGAAGCAAGGTTTTCGAAAAGGGTTCTTTTGGAGTCGCCACCAATGTTTTAACCATAAACATTGGAAAAGGAGAAAAAGGCATTGATTTTAATAAAAACCAAACTTGGCCATTATAACCAGAGTCGGGTAAGGGAGTTAGTTACGTGTGGGGAAGGTATTAGCACCCCACAACGCCCCTTTCGGGTTCCCTATGACGGATTAATTCATTTAAGTAAAGATTACAAGAAATTACGCTATTACCCTATTTTATTCATACAATATTTAAAAATGGCTATCTACATGATTTTATATACATTGCATACAAAAAGCGATAAATAAAGCAGTAAAAGAGAAGAGAATTGAGAAGAACCTCCGAAGCAAGCTTTATATTATAAGTCTTTTACACAGAGGATGCTTTGCGGCAATCCTTCGCTCTACAATGACTCTCCTCTCGAAAATAATATCGACTCGACTAAAATTTTCTATAAGAATCGAATGCCGGAATACAAGTTCCTTAACTGATTGTTACCTATTAAAGGCAATCAGAGAGATCATTCGAAGGAGGGAGAGAAGAAGACAAGTCTTGGAGTTGTCTGGGGTGTGGAGAATGACCTAAGGACCTCCTATTTATAGCCTTTTTTCGCCTGGAACTTTGGGATGGCCGTCTGGGTTGGGACGGCCATCCCAAATGCAAAATTTGCACTGAGTCAGGTTGGGACGGCCAGTTGTGTTTGGAAGGCCGTCCCAGTTGAATTTTTTGTTCTTGACTCCACCCCTAGAAGTGTTGGGACGACCAGTGTCATTTGGGACGGCCGTCTCGACTATCCTAGGTTGTTTGGGACGGCCGTCCCAACTTTGGGACAGCTGTCTCGACCTGTTTTCAGCAGCTCTTGTGTTCTGGGACCCCTGGGAAGCTTTCTTTGCTATTTTCGAACGTAGATTGATGCCGATATATGTCCGTTGAAGCTTTATCTTCGTGTAGGAAGTCTCCTTGATCCTTGTTGAGATGCCGGGCGAGCTTTATCTTTGTGTAGGAAGTCTCCTTAGTCTTTATTGTATGGATGGGTGAACTCCGTCTTGTTGCGGGAGGTCTTTCTTAGTTTTTGATAGTGTCGCCGCCTCCCAGAAGAGGGGCGGTCGGAGCGACGCGATGGTTTCGACCCTTTTGTTTTTTCGCGTTTCTTTATGGGTGGCTACAACGTCCCAAGGTTGTCCGATAACCGGGCTAACCTAGAGACGAGGTTTTCAAAAAATGTTCTTGGGTTGTCCGATGACCGGGCTAACCCAAGAACGGGGTTTGAAGGGTTCGTGGAGTCGCCACCGATGTTTTTACCGGAAACATCGGGAAAGGTGTTTTAGAAAGGCGTTGGTTTTCGAAAACCAACTTTGGTCATTAGAACCAGAGTTGGGTAAGGGAGTTAGTTACGTGTAAAGGAAGTATTAGTTCCTTTACGACGCCCCTTTCAGGTTCCCTATCATAGGCTGGCTATTTTGGATAAATAATTAAACTAGAAAATTGCGCTTTTACCCTTTTATTGTGCGGTATTTAAAGATTATGACTACATGGCCCTAGCGTCTATTGCGTAATTTTAAATGAAAGCGGTAAAATTTAGAAAGAGAGAGAGTGCACCTCCAAAGCAAGCTTTTTATATTTCTCTTTAAAGAATGGGCGCTTTTTGGCAACCCTTCACTCTACAACTCTCAGAAACTCCGGAAATGCCTCGGAGGGATTCTAAAGAAGATTTAGAACGCTCAATTTATACCTAGAGACACTCAGAAACTCCGGAAATGCTCCGGAGGGGTTCTAGAGAGAGAAATTCTAGAGAGAAGGGAGAGCTACTGTGCTTGGGTGTGTGGAAATAAGGGGAGGGAGCCCCTATTTATAGGTTTTCGCGCCTGACAGTGGCGAGACTGCCGATCTCGTCTGACAGGGTCGAGACCGCCGTCTGGACAATCTAGACCGCCGTCTCGACCTTGGCAGGGGGTCGAGACCGCCGTCTGGAAAACTCAGACCGCCGTCTCGACCTTTGCAGTGGCGAGACCGCCGTCTGGACAAGCGAGATGGCGGTCTCGTCCCTGGCGTGAGGCGAGACAGTGGTCTGGTCCTTCCAGACGGTGGTCTCGTCCCTTCAGGGAGAGAAACCTTATTTTTCGGGCCAAAAAACCCTCCTATCTTAGTACGAGAGCCTAATAGTCTCTCCTAGTGGCTTGTTAGGCTTCGACCGTCTTCAAATAGGAAGCTTTCTGACTTTATTCTGAGGCCGAGCAAGATTTGGGGTCTACAGCTACCCCCCCTTTACCCGATCAGTCGACTGCTGGCCTTTTGTGCCAGGGTGATCGTCTGTAGGGTAAAGGAGTTGACCCTCTTGCGCGGTTGCCCTTCAGATGTTCCGTCTTGTGGTGGATGATCCTCTGGGAGAAATGTTGTGTTGTGCGCTTCCGGGATGCTCCTTTGACACGGTAGCTGACCCCTTCGGCTGATGAGTACGAACCCCCATCCGGTTTGATGAGTACGAACCCCCGCCCGGTAAGCCCCCTTTTGTAAGGCCTGATGAGTTTACACCCCCATCTGGTGTTTGACGAGTACTAACCCCCGCCCGGTAAGCCCCCTTTTGTAAGGCTTGATGAGTTTACACCCCCATCTGGTGTTTGACCTCCGGATGCTCCATCTTGCGGTAGCTGATCCTTTGGTTGACGAGTACGAACCCTCGTCTGGTTTGGTGCCTCTGGATGCCCCTTCTTGCGGTAGCTGATCCTTTGGCGATGGTGGCGGCTTACTGATTCTAATCATGCGCCGGTTTCTGGGCAGTGATTCCTGTGCTTTGATTGTTTTTTGGGTTTCTTGAATGGTCGTCCGGGCTGCGCCGGGGATTTCGTTGGTTTGTTCATCCAGCTCCATTGGTGGCCGGGGATTCTTTGTTTTTGGTGGTAGTCATACGACTCTTGCTGGTTGGTCGGGTTTTTCTCTTGTGTTCAACTCTTGGTGGTCGATTTTTATTGGTTGAGGTGATGGCTTAATCCTGCCTTTTTCTCGCGGTTTTAACTCTTCTTTCTCGCGATTTTGGATTTTGGCTTTTTCTTGAGCGTATGCCTTTTCACCCTTAGTTTTTTTTTTTGTTACACTGGCTTTTGTGAAAGAAGGCAAAGAATGCATGGAATAAAATTTTATTTATAGGAAATTTTATTACAAATAGTTTTTAGGCAAATGTAGGCCCTAAGGGCTATCATCAGGGGAATCGGAGTAAGGAAACCCCTTGTACATATGATAGCGGAAATCTATCTGCTCTTGGATTTCATCGTGGAAATCCTCCTGGAATGTCGTCCATTCCTGCCGCATCCTCTGTTGCTCCTGGTACATTTCGTCCTGGCGAGTTTGGATGGCCTGCTGGCGAGCATCCTGGGCCTGTTGCCACTGGGTGTGCTGCTCTCGCCACACCGCTATTTGGCTGAACTGCTGGCTCAGATCATTCATGTGTTGGTGCATGCCAGCAAAATCATCCGTGTACGGTGGCGGTTGTTGCTGCTGCTGCTGCTGGGGGCCGGGAGACGTGGGCATATCCTGCATTGCCACTAGCCCCTGGATGTCCAGCTCGAAGTCCAAGGAGGGGTGCAGGGCGAACTGGTTTCCTTGGCGTATCAGCATCCCCATGCTGACCAGCATTGGCCCATTGATGGGCTCGGGTCATAGGTTGCGGGCCAGCTCTTCCCGGCCCGGGCACCCCATTCTCTCGGCCAGGGGGGTGATGAGGGGAGCTATAAGGATGGCTCCCGTGGATCTACTCCCGAAATCTTTAAGGGCTCTCAGGAGGAAATATCCAGGGTTGCAGCGCCTCCTCTGGTGCATGCAGTAGAGGACGAAGAGATCAAGGAGGGATATCTTACCTTGGCTCTCCTTCCTCCCATGGATTGTGCCTGCCAGCAACTTGTGGCAGATGCGAAGCGCCGGTTGCAGTGCAGAGCCTCTCATTAAAGTGGGCAGTGTGGTTGCTCCTGTGAGGTCACGCCACATATCTGCAGAGGTGAGGCTGGCAGGCCGAGAACAGATGGTCTCTCGATATTCCCGGGTCAGCGCTTCCTCGGGCCGGATGAATCCAATGGCCACATTGAATTCTTCCAGGGTGGTGGTGTGGTATTGCCCACCCATGAAATAATTGACCATCTTAGTGGGCTGCATGCCCGAGGCCATGGAGGGGATCTCGATAAGGGAGACAGAAGCCAAAAATTCTTGTACCGCCTGAGGGTACACATATGTGGGTGGGGGTTGTAGCAAAAAGCCCCATCCAATGCTGTCTATGTGGGCCCTAACGTCCTCCTCCCATCCAAACTCGGCTAAGACGCCGAAGTCCAGTGTCAGCATGGAGTGCCACTGGTAGTTCCTGATGTTGTCCAGGCGGGCCTGGTGCTGCGGTGATTACTGGGAAGGGTCTGAAGGCGGTGGTGGTGTAGAACTACTAGCACCAGCGACGCTCCTTTGCTTCCTGGAGGCACTTCTGCTGAACATTTTGAGCAAGGAAGGTTTGGGGGAGTAGAAATGTGAGTTTTGGAGGCTCTGGAGGCTTAGGAGGCAAGGAGAGTTGTGAGGAAACCCATCCAGGCGCGCCTCCTTGTATAGGGGATTTTTCAGACCGAGACCGCCGTCTGGGAAGTCAAGACGGCGGTCTCGTTTGGGTTTCTGGTCGAGACGGCGGTCTGGAGATTCCAGACGGCGGTCTTGACTTTGCCTAAGTCGAGACGGCGGTCTGGAATGTCCAGACGGCGGTCTCGACTTGCAGGATGATCGAGACGGCGGTCTGGGACTTCCAGACGGCGGTCTCAAATTTCTTGGTTTTTTTTTTTTTAATAAGAAATAGGACCTGGTTCAAAAATATTTTATGCATGCAAATGTTTTAATGTTGTATGCCCGATAATGCCTACTTTAATTAGTTTTTCAGAAGGATTTAACCAACGTGTCTTTGTTGTGCTGAAAGCCTTCTTTTTCGCCGCGTATACTTTTGGTTGTATCATGCCGGACTTCTTGTGACCGAAGGGTAATTTCTTTCTTTCTTTATTTTTTCTTCTCTTTTTTTCGTTTTTCTTTTGTAGAGCACTTTTGTCATATAGTGTCCCTTTTTCCTTGCTTTAGGGATTTCAATCCTCTTGTTGACTATACGCCTCCATATTCCCAAATTAATTATTAGAATATTGTCGTGAGGGTCAAGAGAAAAGAAGTAAAGGAGGTAAAAATCAATGGTTTTGTGTTTTAGAGGGTTGATTTTTATTGATGAAAGGATTTTGTAAGAATGGCTGGCGAAGGTTAAGCCTGAGTGTTTAAACTTTTGTCTAAGCAAGCATTTTTTCCTTTCTTTTTGTATTTGCGCTCTTTGGTTTCATTTCCATTGCTTTTAAATGGCTAGCTGATTTCCCTAGATCGCCCTTTGGGTTTTCGAACTAGGATATTGTGTTTTGGCCCTAACTTTTGTCTAGGTTCCTTCCTTTGTAAAATTTTGGAGAAATCCTAGCGGACCTTATTTGTAACCCTAACTTTTGCCTAGGCTACCCTTTATTGTTGTTCGGGTATCCTATCGGGTCAACCCTATCTTTTGTGTAGCCCCCTTAGTGGGTTTCCTACTGGGTAATTTGCCCTTTTCTTTGGCTTTTGGCTTCTCTGGGCTTTTTTCTTTTTTTTGTGGATTTATTTTTTTTGTTCACAGTATTGGCGAAGCATGACTTTCTTTATGGCTTAGGTGAAGTCTTATTTTTATGTGCTTCTAATCAACTACTTTGATGGCAATAACAATGGTAAATGTCGATTATTGGATGTGCTTCTTATTCTTCTTTTCTTTTTATGTTTACTTAGACAAGGTTATTTATGTGGTCTAGTCAAAAGTAGAAGGAAGAGAAGCAGATAGAAAGAATCATTCTTTATTAATTAATAAGGGAATATGTGCCCTAAGATGCCCGGGGGTCGGGCTCGCCCTGGGGGATAATCTCTAACAATCATGGGGTTTACATCCCTTAAGCAAAGAAAAAGATTTCCTAATGACTAGAGTGGCTCTTGACGCTTGCACCGCTCCACTTCGGAAAATTTGCTTGAGTGTGCGGAGGGGAGACTTCCCTTTTCTCCTTTCCGCTCGTCCCTTGGTAGGGTCATATCCTAGGCCATACTTGCAAGGATTGTCTTTGAATTCTGGGGGTTCCCTCATGCCCTGGGAATCTGCCCTCAGCCCTTGGCCAGGATGGTAACCATGCTTCAACATCATGCGGGCTACCTTTGTGTTTCTGGGAAGTCGCTCTATACTGGCAATTTCGAGCGCTTGAAAAGATGTTTCAAGGGCCTCTTCAGCCACATCCACATAAGGTTGGGTGGACGGTCCACTGATCAGGATATCGTCTTCTGCTTGGACTATGACCAAATTATCGTCCACTATGAACTTGACTTTCTGGTGGAGCGTCGAAGGTACTGCCTTAGCGTCGTGAATCCAAGGCCTACCGAGGAGACAGCTATATGCTGGAGTAATGTCCATTACATGGAAATTGACGTTGAAGGTAGTGGGTCCCACTTGGATTGGTAAACTGATCTCTCCCACTACTTCTCGTTTTGATCCGTTGAAGGCTCGAACGATGGTGCTGCTTAGGCGCAGATGAGTTTCTTGGATAGTCAACTTATCTAGTGTGCACTTGGGCATCACGTTCAAGGATGACCCGTTATCCACAAGAACTTTGGCGATGAGGTATTCCTTGCATTTAACCGAGATATGCAAGGGCTTGTTATGTTTTGACCTCTCCAGGGGGAGTTCTTCCTCTGTGAAGGTGAGGTGATCGTTTGCCGTGATGTGACCGACGATCCTCTCAACCTTTTCTTGGGATATTGTGTGAGGTACATGCGCCTCGCTCAAGACCTTCAGCAGGGCGTTCCGGTGCGGTTCCGAGCTCATTATCAAAGATAGCAATGTGATCTTTGCAGGTGTACGGTTGAGCTGGTCTATAATGGAATACTCACTCTGCCTTATGAACTGGAGTAATTCTTCTGTCTCCTCCTTGGATTCCTGATTTTCTTTTTCTTCTTCGGTCTTTTTATTTTTTCCTTTATTTTGGATGACATTTTCCTGTGTGTTCTTAGGGGAGTAGATTCTTCCACTTCTAGTTGTGCCCCCAATGCCGGCTATGTTTGTTATTTCTTCTTTTATCGGTGAAGATTCCTCATATCTCCACGGTACAACTTTATTTGACTCGTAGGGGAAAGGACGTGGCATAAATAGTCGCACTGGCGTCCTTGCCCCCTCTTCTTTATTTTTGAGGATCAACGGCCGAGGTTTATTTTCCTCCTGTGGCGGGTCGACCATTCTTCTGAGTTGGAAGACGTGTTAGTTAATCCTTCCTTTTTATTATCTTATTTATTAAGCGTGAAGGAGGGGAAATTTAATATATGCAAATGAATATTTATGCATGCAAGTAGACAATTGTTGAATTTAGAAAAAGATTTCATTAATTCATTGGGAGGTGTACATTCTCCTATTCTATACTGCGAAGCAGCTTTTGGCAAAAGCGGAAAACTTTGAAGAAACCCATAGGTGGTTTTTGATTCCTCTGTAGTTCCCTCTCAGCCTCCCGGACGTGGTGAGCGAGCTCCTCGCTTTTCTTGCGGACTGCCTGGCACATATCTTCACTGTATTTCTGAGCCTCTTTGATCTTCGCCTCTTGATGAACGACCAAGGCTTGTAGCTCCTCGAGTTTTGCAACGGCTCGGTCTTTCTCTTGAAGTGCTTGGCCGTACTGAGCTAGCCCCTCTTTCTCCTTAAGGCGTAGTTCAGAAAGACTTTTGGTGAGTCTCCTGTTGGCCTCTCGCTCTTGGCGGATGTCTAACCGAGCCTTAAGGAGCCCTTCTGACAACTCCTTGATCGTTTGTGCCTGCTTGGTTGATTCGGCCTCAAGGTGTGCTGTCTTGGCGATTATTTCTCGTAGTTGGCTATCCGAACTGGTTTTAGCAATTTTGGATGCTCGGATAGCTTGCTCATTAGCGTCAGCACATTGGTCCTTGAGGCGCTCTATTTCATGATCCTTTTTCTTGCCTTGCCTTTGTAAACCGTCAATCGTGAGGATAGATGCTTGCTCTTTTTCCTCAAGGGCCCGTATCTGGGATCCCATGATTTCTACCCTCTGGGTCAAGGCATTGACTTGTGCCTGTAGCTCTTCATTGTTGGCGATTGGCACGGGTGTGGTGGATGGCTGAGTCATCCCTCTTTTCCTTCTCCATGCCTCGTAGTCACTGGTGATAGTTACCCGAGCTTTTCCTAGCTCTCTGTCTCCCATGTAGACTGGCCTCTCCCATGCTTTTCTTATGGTTGATGAGTTGATGATCGTGCACGGGTCCCCAAGGAAGCACAGTCCTCCGAGCTCCCCTCGGGAAATAATAGTTTGGGTCCTCGCGAGTTGCCTCATAGCTACTCTAGGTGAATAGGCTATGCAACCCCTGAGTCCTATAAAGGGTACGTTCGGATAGTTCCCGCATCTGATGAAAACGGGGCCGGGTCAGAACCAAGGGCAGACCCAAGATATACTGTTGGCGTCCTTTTGTTCTAACTCATCCCTCCATTCTATAGTCAGGCGTCGTTGGAGGGGGATTTTGGAGAAGCTTTTCAAAGGATCAGGGAATATCCCCATGTGACTGGAGGCGTAAAGATGCGTGATGCTCCACACATATAGTAATGAAGAGCAGCAGCGGAGTGTTCTCCCTTGCTTCTGATGGAAAAAATCCACCGAGAGCAAGGTGTCGGCAAGAATAGCAGGCAAGGGACTCTTCGAGTGCACGTCCCAGGCGAAGAAGGCGTCCATGATGGCTTGATCTATTGTGTCTAGGTGGGAGGGGAACAGGATTGTTCCGAAGATTATTAGTGCCAGGGTTTTATTGAAGGCGACCCACTCTGCCCTCTCAGCCAAGTAGGACAGGTGGTCTTCTAACATTGATACTTTCCACCCCTGGGTGTTCCATTTTCCTATCAGGGTACTCTGTCGGAACGACAAATGGATAAGGGCAGCGACTGGTGCTGCAGGAGTATACGCCTCGTGGCGAATATGGACCCCGGCTGATTTAGGCCATTTCAACATAGCTTCGTACTCCTCTAAGGTGGGCACCATGTCGAACTGCGGAAATTCAAAGCACCGCAGACTGGAGTTCCAAAAGTGAATCAATACCTTGAGGAAGACTTGATCGACACTTATCTTTAGGAGGTCCAAAATTCGTCCATAGGACTTTTCAAAATCAGTGCGGACCTCCGGTGGCATTGCTGTACTGAGCCGTTCCAGTTTCCCAGTATGGTTTTGGAGAATGTCCACCTTCCCCACTTGTCTACTTGTTCCCTCCATTTTCTAAAATCAAAATGTATGATTTGATGAAGATGATGTTTATTGTATGAATGTGAGTGTTTATTTTTCTATTTATCATGTTTTTTTCTTTTCTACATGATGTATGGTATATATTTTTTTTGAAAGAATAAACTATCTATATGAATGCTTTATGAGTGTGATTTTTGGATCAGGTCTTATTTATGAACGTTGGAAAACTGGATTTTTTATTTTTATTTGTTTATTTTATAGCCTTTTATCTCTTCTGTCGGAACTGCGTGGCTACTTAGCTTACAAAGAACCTGAAACCAGGCTAGCTAAAAGGCAGACTGTCCGAGATAAAATACGACTTTATGCGAAAGAATATTTAGCGTCCCTTATCTCTTCTATCGGAACTGCGTGGATACTTGACTTACAAAGAACCTGAAACCAGGCTAGCTAAAAGGCAGACTGTCCGAGATAAGGTTGTTTATTTGTAAAATATTTTTGTGATTTTTGTTCTGTTGTTTGTTTATGCTATGCAACATACAAATGCAACAACCATATGCACACACAATTCGATCATCCCCGAACAGGCGAGATTTCGTTTTTATCACGAGGTAGGGTTTTCCTGCAGAAAAGTGCATTGGTCAGGGTAGGTTCTAACTGTTCTCACCAGGCTAAGGCCCCCAAGGTGCCCCCATTATAGGGTCCCCACTCTCCAGCTGTCCAACCATGCTCAGCACTAAGGCCAGAGTCGGTCTTGTTGCCAAAAGAGGAAGGTTATCACCTTGAGTGGTGGTTTCCGATCACACCTGTGGGCACAAGGCCCTAACTACAGCGAACCGTACCTGCCACCCACCTCCTATGGTTATCTCACTTGCCCCCGGGTATAGAGGGAACTGTAGTGTGCAAGGGTTTGTGTGCAGTTTGTATTTCAATCAATTGCATAAGTATAAACAAGCAACAGTTATTTGAAAGCCACACTAAAGCATGTTATAATACAAGGCAGGGTAAAAGCGCTATTTTCTTGGTTTAATTATTTTTTTAAGCCAGCCCATCACTAAATGGGATCAACTCTCTAGGCTTCCCCAGTGAAGTCGCCATCTGTCGCCGCCTCCCAGAAGAGGGGCGGTCGGAGCAACGCGATGGTTTCGACCCTTTTGTTTTTTCGCGTTTCTTTATGGGTGGCTACAACGTCCCAAGGTTGTCCGATAACCGAGCTAACCTAGAGACGAGGTTTTCAAAAAATGTTCTTGGGTTGTCCGATGACCGGGCTAACCCAAGAACGGGTTTTGAAGGGTTCGTGGAGTCGCCACCGATGTTTTTACCGGAAACATCGGGAAAGGTGTTTTAAAAAGGCGTTGGTTTTCGAAAACCAACTTTGGTCATTAGAACCAAAGTTGGGTAAGGGAGTTAGTTACGTGTAAAGGAAGTATTAGTTCCTTTACGACGCCCCTTTCGGGTTCCCTATGATAGGCTGGCTATTTTGGATAAATAATTAAACTAGAAAATTGCGCTTTTACCCTTTTATTGTGCGGTATTTAAAGATTATGACTACATGGCCCTAGCGTCTATTGCGTAATTTTAAATGAAAGCGGTAAAATTTAGAAAGAGAGAGAGTGCACCTCCAAAGCAAGCTTTTTATATTTCTCTTTAAAGAATGGGCACTTTTTGGCAACCCTTCACTCTACAACTCTCAGAAACTCCGGAAATGCCTCGGAGGGATTCTAAAGAAGATTTAGAACGCTCAATTTATACCTAGAGACACTCAGAAACTCCGGAAATGCTTCGGAGGGGTTCTAGAGAGAGAAATTCTAGAGAGAAGGGAGAGCTATTGTGCTTGGGTGTGTGGAAATGAGGGGAGGGAGCCCCTATTTATAGGTTTTCGCGCCTGACAGTGGCGAGACCGCCAGTCTCGTCTGACAGGGTCGAGACTGCCGTCTGGACAATCCAGACCGCCGTCTCGACCATGGCAGGGGGTCGAGACCGCCGTCTGGAAAACCCAGACCGCCATCTCGACCTTTGCAGTGGCGAGACCGCCGTCTGGACAAGCGAGACGATGGTCTCGTCCCTGGCGTGAGGCGAGACGGCGGACTGGTCCTTCCAGACGGCGGTCTCGTCCCTTCAGGGCGAGAAACCTTATTTTTCGGGCCAAAAAACCCTCCTATCTTAGTACGGGAGCCTAATAGTCTCTCCTAGTGGCTTGTTAGGCTTCGGCCGTCTTCAAATAGGAAGCTTTCTGACTTTATTCTGAGGCCGGACAAGATTTGGGGTCTACAGATAGGAAGCCGGGTGAACTTTATTTTCGTGTGAAGTTTCCCTAGCTTTTATTTTGAGAGGCCGGGCAAAATTAGGGGTCTACAGCTGCCCCCCCTTCACCTGCCTAAATAATTTGTTGGTTTTAATATACCGACAAAGTTATTCGGAAGGGGAAGGAGTTAACCCTTTTGCCCGGTTATCCTTCGGATGCTGCTTCTTTGCTAATCCTCCCGATGATAAATATTTTGATAGGTACCAACCCCTATCCGGTTTGAACCTCCTTTTATAAAGCTCTGGTGAGTACTTACCCTCACCCGGTATAAGTCTGTATTTTACTAGACTTTTGTGGGTACCTACCCCCACTAGGTATGAACCTTGTTCTGCAAGGTTTTGGTGAGTATCTACCCTCACCCGGTATGAGTTCGCATTTTGCTAAACTCTTGTGGGTACTTACTTCCGAGGTGCTCAAGACTGAACTATCCTCTAATAGAAGTAAGTTCTTTGCAACCCATTTTTGAAATGCTTAGGTGAGTATTTTTACTCCACCTAATGCATTCTGCTAAGTTTTGATGAGTACCTACCCTCATCTGGCACAAACCTTATTTTTAAGGTTTTGGTGGGTACCTACCCCCACCCGGTGCGAATCTGCATTTTTGCTAGATTCTGATGAGTACTTACCCTCATCCGGTCTGAACCCCATTCTGCAAGGTTCTGGTGGGTACCTACCCCCACCCGGTCCGAATCTCGTTCTGCAAGATCTCGATGGGTACCTACCCCCACCCGGTCCGAATCCCGTTCCGCAAGATTCCGATGGGTACCTACCCCCACCCGGTCCAAACCCCGTTCCGCAAGGCTCGATGGGTACCTACCCCCACCCGGTCCGAATCCCGTTCCGCAAGATTCCGATGGGTACCTACCCCCACCCGGTCCGAATCCCGTTCCGCAAGATTCCGATGGGTACCTACCCGCACCTGGTCCAAACCCCGTTCGCAAGGCTCGATGGGTACCTACCCGCACCTGGTCCGAACCCCGTTCCGCAAGATTCCGATGGGTACCTACCCCCACCCGGTCCGAACCCCGTTCCGCAAGGATCCGATGCCCATTCCGCAAGGCTCGATGGGTACCTACCCCCACCTTGTCCGAACCCCGTTCCGCAAGGCTCCGATGGGTACCTACCCCCACCCGTTCGAATCCCGTTCCGCAAGATTCTGATGGATACCTACCCCCACCCGGTCCGAACCCCGTTCCGCAAGGCTCCGATGGGTACCTACCCCCACCCGGTCCGAATCCCGTTCGCAAGATTCCGATTGGTACCTACCCCCACCCGGTCCGAACCCCGTTCGCAAGGCTCGATGGGTACCTACCCCCACCCGGTCCCGAACCCCGTTCCGCAAGGCTCGATGGGTACCTACCCCCACCTGGTTCGAATCCCGTTCGTAAGATTCCGATGGGTACCTACCCTCACCCGGTCCGAATCCCGTTCCGCAAGATTCCGATGGGTACCTACCCCCACCCAGTCCGAACCCCGTTCCGCAAGATTCCGATGGGTACCTACCCCCACCCGATCCGAACCCCGTTCTGCAAGGCTCGATGGGTACCTACCCCCACCCGTCCGAATCCCGTTCCGCAAGATTCCGATGGGTACCTACCCCCACCCGGTCCGAACCCCGTTCGCAAGGCTCGATGGGTACCTACCCCCACCCGGTCCGAACCCCGTTCCGCAAGGCTCTGATGGGTACCTACCCCCACCCGGTCCGAACCCCGTTCCGCAAGGCTCCGATGGGTACCTACCCCCACCCGGTCCGAATCCCGTTCTACAAGATTCCGATGGGTACCTACCCCCACCCGGTCCGAACCCCGTTCTGCAAGGCTCTGATGGGTACCTACCCCCACCCAGTCTGAACCCCGTTCTGCAAGGTTCTCATGATGCACTTTTTGGTAGTTAATCCTGTGATTATCTGTTTTGGGAGATATGTTGGCGACTTATTGTTTCTGTTCATGCGCCCATTCCGTGGGGAATATTTGATTTAACTTTTTGACTTTTCTTTTAGTCATCCGATTTTACCGGGGATTCTTTTTTTTTGGCTTTTTCGTTTAGCCATCCGGCTTTGCCGAGGATTTCTAATTTTTGGCTTTTCTGTTTAGCCATCCGGCTTTTGCCGAGGATTCTTTGTTTTTTGGCTTTTTTGTTTAGCCATCCGGCTTTTGCCGGGGATTTCTGATTTTTGGCTTTTTTGTTTAGCCATCCGGCTTTGCCGGGGATTTCTGATTTTTGGCTTTTCTGTTTAGCCATCCGGCTTTGCCAGGGATTCTTTGTTGGTTGCCTCTTGTTTAGGCAGGAATCCTCTTGGGACTTTGGATTCTCTTCTTGATTGTGCCTCTTGATTTAGGCGAAGATTCATTTGGGGATTTTGTTGTGCCTCTTGATTAGGCGAATGCTTTTGAGGGTTTGGATTTGCCTCTTACATAGGTTGATTTCCCATTTCTTGGGGATATTAGGTTTTTGCTTGCTTGTTGCAAGTGAAGGTTTTGTGCTTCCTTATGGATATTCGTCTTTGGGCGTTATGAGCGATTAACTCCCTGTGGATATAATTTTGTAGTTTGCCTTTGTCGTAGGCTCACTGGGGTAGTTTTCTTGTTGATGATCCACTGGGGAATTAATTTCATTCCGGAGATCTGTCTTGAATTGTCTTTCTAGGGAGAAATGGAGTTTTTCGTCTCCTTATTGGCTGCTGTTGTTTGAGCTGGTTTTTCCTAAGCTCTTATTTTGCTGGGGGATGAGTTTTTACCCTTTTCTCGCAATTTCTCTCTTTTTTTGCGATTTTTGGATTTTTGTTTTTGGATGCGTGTGTCTTTTTTCTTTTGTGCACACAGGCTTTTTATCTTCTGCTAGGGATGAAGAGATTTTCTTTTCTTCTCTTTCCTTTTACTTTGGCCCTGGGGAATTTGTTGGCTTCCTGGGGGTTTGATGGAGTTCTGACTCCTGGCTTTGTGAAGCTCTTATTTGATCTGGAAGATGGAAATTTTTGTTTTTTCCTTTTTTTGTGGAGATTTTTCTTGATATGCTTTGTTTAGAGACATTTATTTGGCCTTTTTTCTGTAGTGGCCTCTATTAGGGGATGAAAAGTTTTTCCTTCTGTTGCCCCCTGGTGATGTGGAGGATTTGACTCCGTATTTTCTTTGATGGACTCTTATGTAGTCCTTATTCTCCTTTGGGGAATGAAGCGGAGATTCTGGATGAGTTTGCTTGATGACTCATGTGGTAATGAAGTTGAGTCATGGAGTAATAATTTTTTGTTTTGCCTTTGGAATAGGCGAGGATCCTCTTGGGGACGGTCGAGCCTTTCCGTCGGCCTTTCTTCTTTGTTGACGTCTTTTCTGGGTGGAAGGATGCTGGTTGCAGCTCCAAGTGATTTATGTTTGATGACTCATGTGGTGGTGTTGAGTCAAGGAGTAATTTTTGTTTTGCCTTTGGAATAGGCAAGGATCCGCTTGGGGATTTATCGAGCCTTTCCGTTGGCTTTTTTCTCCTTCTTTTATTGGTGTAGAAGGTTGATGGTTGGGACTAGTTTCCTTGAAGCTCCTTATTTTGCTGAAGATAATTTTGATTTTGCCTTTTTCTATCACGATTTAATTTTATCGTGAATTTTTGAAATCTGGCTTTTTAGTATATCATGTGTGCCTTTTATTTTATAGTTTTTGTACACATGGGCTTTTGAAATATGAAACAGAAATAACTACTTTTATTTATTACTGCTTTTTGTTTGGTACATTCAAGCTTTTTTTTTTTCAAAATACTAAAAAAAATATAGAAAGACTACTCCTAGTCATCTGCCTCTGGACTGGAGTGAGCAGATCGTACTGGCGAAGGGAAGCGGCGGAGTAGGCGGCATTGGAACCTCGCCTGGGTTTGGACCAAGCTCTCTATCTGGCGGTCCGTCGTGTCTTGCCTAACAGTCAGCTGACTAAACTGCTGGCGTATGAACTGGAACTCTCCTTCCATGTATGCATGCTCCCCATCCAGGCATCGGTACAGGCCGGGGAAATCTGAATCGCGTGACTGCTACTGGGATTCGGAGGTAGTAGGGATGTCTTGTGGCGTATTGAAGTTGCACATATCCCAAGAAATCGAGATGATAGGGTTCAAGATGAACCCTGTTCCTTGCCTGCTGAGGATGTTCATGTGCGTCAGCAGTCCTCCGTTGATAGGCTCTGGTTGGAGTTCAGCTGGGAGATCTTCCCCATCAGTGCATCCCCAATACTCAGCCAAAGGGGTAAGGAGGGGAACCACCATGATTGCTCCTGTTGGTCCCCGAGTACCGCATTCCTTTATGGCCTTCAGGAAAGCGTATCCTGGGTTGCACTTATGCCCTTGGTGCATACAGTAGATGATGAAAAGGTCAGCCAGCGTTACCTTCCCCTGGCTCTCCTTCCGGCAGTGTAGGGTCCCAGCGAGCAGTTTGTGACATATGCGGAGCGGAGGAGAGAAGGATGCCCCCTTCAGGTGTGTTGGCAGGTTGTGAGCTCCAGTGGTCTCTTTCCACATGCTAGTGGTGGTGAGAACAGCAGGTTTTTCCATATATACGGACCGATATTCTGGTGTTCTTGTATCTGCTCGTTGGCAGAAACCCATTATGACGTTAAAGTCATCCAGAGCAGTGGTCCGATAGGCTCCATCCATCCAGTAGGAGACCGCTTGAGTTGGTGGCACTCCGGGAGTTGCGGATGGCATTTCCATCATGTTGACAGAAGCAAGAAATTCCATTGTGGCAGTGCGGTGGATCCGAGTAGGTGGCTCACGGAGCAGAAAGTCCCATCCTATGTTGTGGATGAACTTTCTGACATCTTACTCCCAGCCGAACGTAGCTAAGATTTCGAAATCCAGCCGCAGCATAGGGTACCAGGCAAATTGTTGGATATTTGCCAGTCGTTGTTGATGTGCTTCTGCTAGCAACATGCTAGTGACAGGAGTTCTTCTACCAGTGGTCCTGGTGCGTTTTCTCCTGGATGATGCTTCTCCACGTTCCATTGTGAGCTTTACTCTCTTAGGGATGCTAAAAATGTATAGAGAAGGAGGAAAAGCAAGATAGGAAGCTTGGATTGAGGTACTGGAGCCAAAACCAGCACCCCACCTATATAGGCCGCGCAAGGGAGTTTGGGATGGCCGTCTGGGTTGGGACGGCCGTCCCAACTGCAAAAATTACACATAGGCTAACCCCCACCTGGGACGTGCGTCCCAACTGAAATTTGGCACTTAGGACAGGCGTCTGGACTTTGGGACGGCCGTCTCAAGCTTCTTAAGTGGATTTTTGAATTTTTTGAGTAAATTTTCGTGTTTTTTGATGAAATTGAAGATATGATTCCCTTCATTTATGCTTTAATGCATGCAATGCTTCATGATATGCATTCTATGATCTATTTCAGTTAATATTTTGAAAGTTTTAACTGATGTGCTTTGACTTCGGGTGCATTCTCGCTGTTGTGCCTTTATGTCATCTTGCTTCTTGGTCAACAAGCTAAGTTGTATAAGTATGCCGATATGGACCTTTCTTGATATGGCCGAAGAGCTATCTTTCGTTCGTAGGGCAACTGCCATATCAATGCCCTCCTTCCTTTCCTTAGGGATTTCGACCTTCCTATTGATCACTATGTTGCCACATTCCCCTTTATTACTTGAATGCTTTATAGTGAAATGGTCAAGAGAAGAGAAAGAAAAGGATTTACAACAAAGGTTTGTGTTTTAGGGGGATATTTTTTATAATAGAGGTTTTTGTAAGAATGGCTAGCCAAGGTTGGTCGGTGTTTAGGATAATTTAGATAAACGTTTCATTCTTATGATGTGGCGTCGTTGTTTACTGATTTATGGTGCCTTTTTGTGATTGATTAACTTCCCTAGGCCGCCCTTTCAGGTTTTCAGTCTAGGATGTTGTGCTTATGTCCTAACTTTTGTCTAGGTTTCCCTTTTTTGTATTTATTTTTAAGGAATACCTAGCGGACTTTTAATAACCCTAACTTTTGCCCAGGTTACCCTTTATTATTGTTCGGGTCTCCTGCCGGGTTTACCCTAACTTTTGTGCAGCCCCCTTTGTGGGTTTCCTGCCGGGTATTTTGCCCTTTTATTTTCTTGTCTCGGCCTTTGGCCTCGACGGGCTTTTCTTTTATATGCATATTCATTTTTTTTTTGCACAACATTGTCGAAACTTGATTTTGTCAAGATAGATTTCATTTGTGTTTCTAGTTAATCAATCATTTTTACTTTACTTTGTGGCGCTTTAATTGTTCGGACGCATTTGGAACAAAACGTTTTATCTAAACCTTGTTTATTAAAATGGGGTATAGATACATTTAGTAAGAAAAGAAGCAGATAGTAAGAATAGCATTCTTTTGTAATTTCAGGGAAATGTGTGCCCTAAAGATGCTCGGGGGCCGGGCATACCCCGAGGAGTGATCTCTAATAGTCACTAGGTTTACATCCCTTAGAATCAGAAGAAGGACACCTAATGACTAACGCTACCCTTTGCGCTAATACCCCTCCTCTTCGGAATATCGTCTTCGAGGGGTAAGACTTCCCTGCTTTCCGTATAGTTTGATCTTTTGTAGGGTCGTACCCTAAACCATACTTTAGCGGATTATCCTTGAAATCTGGTGGCTCTCTTATCCCTTGAGCATTCTTTCCAAGCCCCTGTCCTGGGCGATATCCATATTTTTTCATCATGTGGGCCACCTTCATGTTACCAGGGAGTCTTTCTATGTTGGCAATTTCGAGTGCTTGAAAAGACGTTTCAAGAGCTTCTTCAGCCGCATCCACATATGGTTGGAGAGACGGTTTGCTAATCAGAAAGTCTTCTTTAGCTTGAACTGTGACGAGTTTATCATTTATCACAAACTTGACTTTTTGGTGGAGCGTTGAAGGTATTGCCTTAGTGCTATGAATCCAAGGTCTACCAAGGAGACAACTATATGCTGGCGTGATATCCATCACGTGGAAGTCTATGTTGAAGATAGTAGGGCCAATTTGGATTGGTAGACTGATCTCTCCTACTACTTCTCATCTTGATCCGTCAAAGGCTCGAACAACTGTATTACTCGGGCGCATGTGGGTTCCTTGCACTGTTATTTTGTCGAGTGTACTTTTAGGCATAACATTTAAGGATGACCCATTATCCACAAGAACTTTGGAAATGAGATATTCCTTGCATTTGACAGAAATATGCAAGGGCTTATTATGATTTGACCCTTCCAAAGGGAATTCTTCATTGGTGAAGGTAAGGTGATTATCGGCTGTAATATTACCAATAATTCCTTCAAACTTGTCTTGGGATATTTCATGTGGAACGAATGATTCATTCAAAACCTTTAACAGTGCGTTTCGATGTGGTTCTGAACTGATGATGAGTGATAACAAAGTTATCTTTGCTGGAGTACGATTGAGTTGATCGATGATAGAGTACTCACTTTGTCTTATGTATTGGAGTAACTCATATGTCTCCTCCTTGGATTCCTTTTCTTCTTCGGCTTTATTTTTCATTTTATCTTTAGGAATATTATCTTGTAATTCCTTGGGGGAGTATATTCTTCCGCTTCTTGTCATGCCCCCAATACCGGCTATGTTGGAGATATCTTGATTATCTGGCAATTCTTCTGAGTATCTCCAAGGTACAACTTTATTTGATGAATAAGGGAAAGGACGCGGTACGAATAAGCGTAAAGGCGTTATTGCTTCTTCCCTTTTAGTGTTTGGAATGATTAACGGTACTTGTTTGTTATTATCTTCGGGTTTATCGACCGTCGTAGAGATTTTGATGACGAAAGGCTTCTTTTCCATTTTTCTGATTTGTGGAAAGCACATCAGTTAATTCTTTCTTTTTATTATTTTTGTTATTAAAACGAGGAGGGATATGTGAATGTATGCAACTTATGAATGCAATAGACTATTTAAGGAGAAAAAAATCCTTTTATTAGAAAGTGTATATCCTTTTATACAATGCTTTGAAGCAAGTGTTGACAAAAGCGAAAAAGCTTGAAGAATCCTATAGGTAAATTAGGCTTTCTTCGTAATTCGTCTTCAGCTGTTATCACGTGATTTACGAGCGTCTTGATTTGCTCGAGATACCGCCGGCTCATATCTTCACTATATCGACGAGCCTCTTTTATCTTCTCTTCTTGATGAACGATCAAGGCATGCTGCTCGATCGAGACCTCTCTATTATTCGGTCTCTTTCAAGAAGTAATTGACCATACCTGAGCTAATCCATCTTTTTCTTTCTCATGTAGCTCCTCTAGGTCTACTCTGTATTTTTCAGCGGTTTCCCACCACTTACGTGCTTCGACCGAGTATTTGCTAGGTCATTTTGTATTAACTTGATCGTTCTTGCCTGTTCTGCAAGCGTGCTCTCAAGATGTGCTATTTCATCATTCATGTCCCGGAACAGACTATCTTGCTCAAGTCTCGGAATCTTCAATGTTTGTTTAGTCTCTTCCTGATAGTCAGCACAATCATTCTTAAGACGCTCTATTTCGTGGTCCTTCTTTCTACATTGCCTTTTTAGACCATCTATTATTATAAGGGTTGATTCTTGCTCTTTTTCTTCAAAAGCCCTTAACTGAGCTTCCATGACTTCAACCCTCTTGTTTAAGGCATTGACCTGCAATTGTAGCTCTTCACTGACTAACGTTTTAGCGAATGCAGCAGATGGTTGGGGTATCCCTCTATTTTTCCTCCATTCTTCATATTCGTGGGATATAGATACCTGAACCTTTTCGAGTTCTTTATCTCCCATATAGACTGGTCTTTCCCATGCTTTCCGGACAATGGATACTTCTTCAAAGCTATGGGAATAATGGCATAGACTCAGCCCTCTGAGTTCTTCCTGAGTTGGCGCGGTTGTCGCCGCCGTCCCTTTCCGACGTCCGGAGGGGGACGTCTTAGAAACGTTTATGCGAGCGGTCGCGAAAAGATGGTTTAGACTCGCGTTTTTTGTTTTAAAAGGTTTTCGAAAAGGGGTTCTTATGGAGTCGCCACCAATGTTTTGACCATAAACATTGGAAAAGGAAAAAATGTTGATTTTAAGAAAAACCGCACTTGGCCATTATAACCAGAGTTGGGTAAGGGAGTTAGTTACGTGTGGGGAAGGTGTTAGCACCCCACAACGCCCCTTTCGGGTTCCCTATGACAGATTAATTCATTTAAGTAAAGACTACGAGAAATTACGCGATTACCCTATTTTATTACATAATATTAAATGGCTATCTACATGATTTTATTCTGTATTGCATGCATAAAATGATTAATAAAGCTAAATAAAGCAATAAAAGAGACAAAATAGCTATCTACATGATTTTATTCTACATGGCATAAATAAAGCTAAATAAAACAATAAATAAAGCAATAAAAGAGAAGAGAATTGAAAAGAACCTCCGTAGCAAGCTTGATATTGAGAATCTCGAACCGTGAGGATGCGTTTTGGCAACCCCTCTCTACTACGAGACTCTCCTCACCAATACAGGATCGACTCTACTAAAAATTTAAAGAAGAATCGAATGCCGGAATATAATTCCTTAACCGATTGTTACCTATTTAAGGCAATCGGAAAGATCATTCAAGAGAGGGAGAGAAATAGACAAGTGCTCGAGTTTTAGAAAGTGTTTCGAGCTCTGCGGGATGTGCGGGGTGTGAAAAAGTGGCAAATGAGCCTCCTATTTATAGTTTTTCGCAGCTGGCGCACTTTGGGACGGCCGTCCGGGTGGGACGGCCGTCCGGACTGGGACGGCCGTCCCAAATGGCAAAATTACACAGTGCGGGACCCCACAGGAACCGGGACGGCCGTCCCACATAGCCGGGGCTTGGGACGGCCGTCCCAGCTTCGGGACGCGCGTCCCAGCCGGGCTGGGGCAGGTTGGGACGGCCGTCCCAACTGGGACGGCCGTCTCAACCTGTTCCGGCCGGTTCGCGCGTTTCGGGACTCGGGAAGTTTTCCTTGCCTGTTTTGGACGTCGGTTGATGCCGATATGTGTCTATTGGAGCTTTATCTTCATATGGGAAGTCTCCTTGGCTCTTATTTGTAATGCTAGACGAGCTTTATCTTGTTACGGGTGATCTCCTTTATCTTTATTTGAGAGGCCGGGCAAAATTAGGGGTCTACAGTTGCCCCCTTCACCTGCCCAACTAATTGGTCGGCTAGATATGTCGACAAAATTAGTTGGTAGGGGAAGGAGTTAACCCTTTTGCCGGTCATCCTTCGAGATCTTGCTCTTTGCTTGATCCTTCGGATGATAAATATTTTGTGTTGTTGTCTTCGGGATGCTTCCTTGCTAGGGAGGCTAATCCTTCGATCGATATGTGTGAAGCTTCGGGATGCTCCTTTGATGCGGTAGGCGACCCCTCGGATAATGAATGTGAACCTCGGGATGCTCCTTCGATGCGTAGGCTGATCCTGTGGTTGATGAGTATGAATTTTGTAGTTTTGGGATGCTCCTTCGATGTGGTGGCCGATCCTTCGGTGTACGGGATGCTCCTTCGGTGAGGTAGCCGATCCTTCGGTGTGCGGGATGCTCCTTTGGTGAGGTAGCCGATCCTTCGGTGTGCGGGATGCTCCTTTGGTGAGGTAGCCGATCCTTCGGTGTGCGGGATGCTCCTTTGGAGAGGTAGCCGATCCTTCGGTGTGCGGGATGCTCCTTTGTTGAGGTAGTCGATCCTTCGGTGTGCAGGATGCTCCTTTGTTGAGGTAGCCGATCCTTCGGTCTGCAGGATGCTCCTTTGGAGAGGTAGCCCTTCGGTCTGCAGGATGCTCCTTTGTTGAGGTAGCCGATCCTTCGGTCTGCAGGATGCTCCTTTGGAGAGGTAGCCGATCCTTCGGTCTGCAGGATGCTCCTTTGGAGAGGTAGCCGATCCTTCTGTCTGCAGGATGCTCCTTTAAAGAGGTAGCTGATCCTTCGGTCTGCAGGATGCTCCTTTGGAGAGGTAGCCGATCCTTCGGATGATGAATAGTTTTGATAGGTACCAACCCCTATCTGGTTTGATGAGAATGAACCCTCATCTGATTCGAACCTTCTTTTGTAAGGCTCTTGTGAGTACAAACCCCCACCTGGTTTGAGTCTGTATTTGCTAGATTTTTGTGGGTACTTTCCCCCACTATGTTTGAGTTTGCGTTTGCTAAACTCTCTGACGAGCTTCGTTTTGCAAGGCTCTTAGGATTCTCTTTTGGCGGTCAATCTTTTGATGAGTACAAACCCTCACCGGTTTTTGGATATGTGTTGGCGGCTTATTGTCTACGATCATGCGCCTGCAGGGAGTAATTGATTTTTCTTTTTGACTTTTCTGTTTTAGTCATCTGGTTTTACCAGGGATTGCTGTATTTTTTCTTGTTTTAGCCATCCGGCTTTGCCGGGGATTATTTGTTGGTTGCCTCTTGTTTAGGCAGGAATCCTTTGGGGATTTTTTATTTCTATTAGTTGCGCCTCTTGATTAGGCGGAAATCCACTTGGTGAGATTTTTGTTTGGTTGTGCCTCTTGATCAGGCGGAAATCCTCTGGAGATTTGAGCTTTTTGTTGATTGTGCCTTTTGTTTAGGCAAGAGCCCACTTGGGGATGTGATTTCTATTTGGTTGTGCCTCTTGATTAGGCGGGAATCCACTGGGGATTTGTTGATTTTCGATTGTGCCTCTTGATTAGGCGAGTGCTTCAATAGTGGTGAAGGCTTTTTACTTGTTGTTCGCCTCTGAATAGGCTGATGTTCTATTTGAGGATATTTGTTCTTGATAATACCTCTGAGTAGGTAGATGTTTCTTGAAAGCTTTGCTTGTATTACCTCTTATAGGTTGATTTCCCGTTTCTTGGGGATATCGGCTCTTTGCTTGTTTTTGAGTAAGCATAGGCATTCTTGGGAGTGAAGGTTTTGTAATTCGCTGGGGATATTCATATTGGGTGTTCGGATGATTAACTCTCGAGGATATGAATTTTGTATTTTGCCTTTTGCTTTGGTAGGCTTGCTTGGGGATGAAAAATTTTATTTCTTTTCTTTTTGTTGCCCCCAGGTGATGTAAAGGACTTGACTTCGTATGATGGGCTCTTGTGTAACCCTTATTCTCCGTTGGGGAATGAAGTGGAGATCCTTATATGAGTGTGCTTGATGACTCACGTGGTGACGAAGATGAGTCGCGAGGTATTCTTTTTGTTTTGCCTCCGGAGTAGGCAAGGATCCTCTTGGGGATTATCAAGCCTTTCTGTTTTGACGTATCTTCTTTTGTTGATATAGAAGGTTGATGGTTGGAGCTATTTTCCTTGAAGCTCCTTATTCTCGCTGAAATGGTTTTTGGTTTCGTCTTTTGCGATTTTGATTTTCATATGGAGACTAGATTACGGCGCCTCCTGTTTTCAATCACAAGTACGGAGACTAGCCTCCTTATATGCATGTTTAATATTCTTGTTTGAAGAAAATTATATTTTTTTTATTTTGACAAAGTCGTATTATGCAACTACTTTGTGCGCGGATGTCCTTAATGCAATCTAATGTTTATTTATTTTTGATGCATTTAGAAAGTAACTGGCCTTCTCCTGTTGGCTTCTCATGAATACGCCGATGGGCTCCTTTCTTATGACCTTAATGATGGGCTCATCTTTTACTCATCTTTTGGTTTTAGCCCTATCTTTTGCCTAGACCGCCCTTTACGGGTTTTCGATCTAGCGGGCTGCCTTAATTTTTGCCTAGAATATCTTAGGGGGCTTTTGCCTTATCTTTTGCCTAGATCGTTCTTTTTTGGGGTTTCGATCTAGCGAGGCTACCCTGGTTTTTTCCTAAGAATATCCTAGCAGGCGCTTATTCTCTTATTATTTTTATATGCTTCCCCTTTTTTAGATGCATGTTTGATCTTTGATTAAAAAGGCTTTGCGCATATTTATGATTTATCAATAAAGAGGCATTTCCATAATATTTGGTCAAGAGAAAGGAAATGAAAGGGAATTTTATTGATAAATGAGCAAAAGTTTATTTCTTTTACAGAAGGATTTCAAAAGGTATTTAGAAGAATGGGTGGTCAGGGTTGGTTGTACTGTTTAGGCTTATACAGTCATGTCTATGATATCTGCCCCCTGGTTCTCCTAATTGCTTCGAGTTGAGATGCACGAGCTCGGAGTGAAGACCATGCGGTCGCTTGCTTACGGAAGAATGATACCTTAGCCGCCTTTCGGTTTTCGACTAAAGTAACCATTGCTCTTAGTTAGTTTTTTTTTTTTTTTTATTTACTTTTATTTTTTACCTCTTCTTTTTGCCTAGGACGTATCCTAGCGAGGAATATGGACCCTATCTTTTGCCCAAGAATGTCCTTTGCGGATTTTCATTCCTGACGGGTCTTGAGCAATGTCTTCAAGCATAATACTTCTTCATCGTACCGGAGTTGATTAGGTGTCACAGTTCTTTTCCATCCATACTAACGAGGATAAGAGCCCCTTCGAGAAAGCTCATTTGACCACAAGGGGTCCTTCATAGTTCACTTGCCCATTTTCCAATTTTATTATTACGGATTTGGAAGCAACTTATTTACCATTAAGTCCTTCTTATGGTAAATATGAGGGTTGACCTTTTTGTAAGCCTTTTTTCTTTTCCTTTGATAGGCTTGTCCATGACATATCATATTCAGCTGTTCTTCTTCAATAAGGTTTAGCTGGTCATATCGGCTTTGAACCCATTCGGCTTCTGTTAAGTTGAATTCCATCATCATGTGCTTTTGTCAACATGATTAGGCTGTACCGATTTTCCAGTCTCGGATCTTTGCTGTATACAGAAGAGTAATTCTTTTGAATGTAGAGCAATTGTCATGTCAATGCCCCTCTTCCTTTCCTTAGGGATTTCAATCCTCCTATTGATCACTATATTTCCACATTTCCCGAGTCAATTACTTGAATGCTTTACAATGAATGGTCAAGAGAAGAGAAAGAAAAGGGATTTATTGCAAAGGCTTGTGTTTTAGTGGGATTTTTTTTTTTGAAATAATAGTTTTTGTAAGAATGGCTAGCCAAGGTTGGTCGGTGTTTAGGCTAGTTTAAACAAACGTTTTGTTTTAATGATGTGGCGTCATCAACTGCCTATTTGTGGCTGATCAACTTTCCTAGTCTGCCTAGGATTTTGCCCTTTTATCTTTTTGTCTTGGTCTTTGACCTTGACGGGCTTCTTTTAATAATAATTTCTTTTCTCAAACATTGTCGAAACACGATTTTCTTATTTGTGTCTCTAGCTAATCAATCATGTTAACTTTGGCTTCATTTTGTCTATGGCATTTTGACGCATTTTGGAACAAAACGTTTGTCTAAACATTGGTTATTTAATGGGGTATAGAAATGTTTAGCTAGAAGAGAAGCGAGATAGTAAGAATAGCATTCTTTTGTAATTCAAAGGGAAATGCGTGCCCTAAAGATGCTCGGGGGTTCGGGCCTACCCAGGAGTGATCTCTAACAGTCATTGGGTTTACGTCCCTTAAAATCGGAAGAAGGACATCTAATGACTAATGCTACCCTTGATGCTAATATCCCTCCTTTTCGGAAGATCGTCTTTTTAAGGTACGGAGGGAGACTTCCCTTTTCATCGTATAACTTGTTCTTTTGTAGGGTTGTTCTTTAAAGGGTTATCCTTAAAATCCGGTGGCTCTCTTATTCCTTGAGCATCCTTTCCAAGCCCTCGTCCTGGGCTATATCCATTGAGCTTATTTTTTCAATAGTCTTTGCATGTCCGGGAAATGGTCCCCTCCTCACTGTCGACTTAGTCCATTCGCCTTCGGCTTTTAGATCCGCGAGAGAGTTTTCAATCACGAGACATGATTGTTTATATGGTATATATTTGGGTGTAGATGTTATTCAATTATTTTGGAATGAGAGAGAAAAGAATGAGAAGCATATGAATATTATGAAAATGCCTCATTGTATTGATGAAAAGAGAAATATATATAAAGCCCACTTTAATCGAAATCTCGTGATCAAGGGCGAGGATCACGAGAGATACATCGGAAGCTTGAATTATTTCTTTATGTTTATTGCAAAAAATGGTAAAAATGATGAGCCCTAATCTGTTGGTCTCCCTTATCCCGTCTTTTACTCGGGCTTCGATAAGGGTTGGTCGTCCACCTTTGGAGTAGATGCGTCAAAGGTAATCCATCCCGCATTCAACAATTCTTGAACCCTATATTTTAAGTTGATGCAATCTTCCACGAGAATGCCCGGGAGCGCACGAGTGGTAATCACATTTTTCGTTGAGCTTGTACCAGCCGGGGTAAGGTGGATCTTTCTTCTTTGGAGGGATACGTGTTAGGAGCTTGGCCTCTAACGGTTTTGGCAACAGAGACTCCCATAAGAGGTTGGAATGGGGGTAAATTTCTTCTCTTGTCTGCGTGATTGCCCGGCTGGTGGCGAAGAGGGAGAAGGAGTAGCAAGGTTGATGGCATTTACGCTTCCTTCCTTCTTACGGCCAAAACCTTTTTAACGTCGGGAGTAGAGGAATTAGAGGAAGTATGTTGTGCAATTCTTCCGCTTTTTAGACCTTGCTCTACTCTTTCTCCTATAGTGACCACATCCGCAAAGAGTGTTGATGTGTTCCCTATCATTTTGTCATAATAGGGACCGGTCGAGAGAATTGATGAACATGGACGTAGTTTCCTTGTCGGACGAGAGGAGGTTCCACTTGTCTTGCCAATTCCCTCCATCTTTGAGCATATGCTTTAAAAGATTCATCATTTTTCTTGCTTAGTAGTTGTAGATCTGCTCTTTCGGGGGTCGGATCGATATTGTATTTATAACGACGAAGAAACGCATCCGCCATATGTCTCCAGGTTTGGATTTGCCCTCCTTCCGAGTTGCATATACCGGTTTAAGGCTGATTCGGCCGAGGCTCTCCTGAGCGGTGGATCAAGAGTTTTTCATTATCGGCATGTGCGGCCATCTTACGGCGGTACATTGTAAGATGGCTTCTTGGGCGGGTTGTTCCCATGTATTTTGGGAAGTCGGAGTTTTGAACTTGTTAGGGAATTGGATGTTTTTGACGAGGCACATATCAGTAGCCTCTTTAACATCAAAATTATGCCCCTCCATGGCTCTCAATCGCTCTTCAAGGGCGGTCGAGATGTTGTTTTGATACTTCGGTGCATGAATATGCACTGCCCTTGTATCAGATTGATCGTGCTCATTTTGAGGTTCCTCTTCTTCTTCCTGGTGAGAGGCTTGTCCATTCGAGGACCCTCTTGATGAAGATTCTGTTGATGCATCATTTCTAACATTTGAGCCATTTGTTCTTTCGGCGTAGTAAGCTCGGCGGTGAACTTTCGGTTTTGTTCTTCTAGTTGTTCCATCTTCTTAGCCTTTTGAGCACGAGTGAGGACGGGCGGAAGACCAGCCACCTTCTAAATGATTTTAAAGATTTTTATTATTATTCTTTTTTTATTATGAATGATCGGTGTGGGATAGATATGCCTTAGACAATAGTTTTGGTATCTTCTCAAAAGCCTATGTTTTAAGGAATACCATACCCACTTCGGTGTGATGGTTCCCTTTTTTCAAAGGTTGCCAACATACCTTAGCGCACTCATCTCTTCTAGGAAGGTGATAAACGCACTTGGGTCTCTTTCGCTATTGTCTAAGGATATCTAATGCATCCTAGAATAAATGTGCTTTATGCATGCGGTACAAAAATATTTTTTATGACAGCGAGATATTGAAAGTGGCATAACTTTTGGCTGGGTTGTCCGATTTGGACGCACGACATGTCAAAACGAAGAGAAAAGGGTGAAGAACCAAGCTGCAAATTGCCGTAGGCGATTTGGCCCAGTAATTTTCCCAAAAAACGTCTCTAAGACCCATTTTTTAGGGGTTTATTAAAATGATGAGCATGCTTGTAATTATTTTATCTCTTAATTTTACCACTTATTGGATGATATGGTATGAATGATACGACTTTGCCAAGAATTTTGTAAAAAGGTATTTTTATTTCTTTAACTTGTTTTTATATTTTTTTTATGACCCTTTAGGGTTTTTTCATTATTTTATGATTTTTAGGGTTTTTCACTTTTTTATGATTTTTAGGGTTTTTCATTTTTTTGTACTGTTATATGATTACCCTATGCTAATGCATCAATACAAATGCGGCAAACGTATGCACACACAATTCATACATCCACGAGCGAGCCACGCTTATTTAATCACGAGGTAGGGTTTTCTGCAGAAACGTGCTTGGTTTAGGTGGTTCTAGCTGTTCTCACCAGGCCAAAGGTCCCCAAGGTGCCCCCATTATAGGGACCTCTCAATCTCTCAATCCTCGGGTCATGCACGGAACTCCGTGGCGACACCCTTAGACCAAAAGAAGAGAGTTATCACCTTGAGTTGGTGGTTTTCGGACAACGGCGGTAGCCCGTGTGCCAACTAACCGATCGTATCGCCACCCACTCCCTATAGATATTCACTCTTGCCCCCGGGTATAGAGGGACTGTTGTGTGCAAGGGTTTTGTGTGCAATTTATATTTCAAACAATTTGCAGAAATAATCATACAGCAGTTATTAAAGCCATACAGTAAAAAAAATATACGAAGGGTAAAGGCGTAATTTCAAATCTTTACTTAGTTTGAATTTATCTGTCACTAAATGGGATCAACTCTCTAGCTTCCCCAGTGGAGTCGCCATCTGTCGCCGCCGTCCCTTTCCGACGTCCGGGGGGACGTCTTAGAAACGTTTATGCGAGCGGTCGCGAAAAGATGGTTTAGACTCGCGTTTTTGTTTTAAAAGGTTTTCGAAAAGGGGTTCTTATGGAGTCGCCACCAATGTTTTGACCATAAACATTGGAAAAGGAAAAAATGTTGATTTTAAGAAAAACCGCACTTGGCCATTATAACCAGAGTTGGGTAAGGGAGTTAGTTACGTGTGGGGAAGGTGTTAGCACCCCACAACGCCCCTTTCGGGTTCCCTATGACAGATTAATTCATTTAAGTAAAGACTACGAGAAATTACGCGATTACCCTATTTTATTACATAATATTAAATGGCTATCTACATGATTTTATTCTATATTGCATGCATAAAATGATTAATAAAGCTAAATAAAGCAATAAAAGAGACAAAATAGCTATCTACATGATTTTATTCTACATGGCATAAATAAAGCTAAATAAAACAATAAATAAAGCAATAAAAGAGAAGAGAATTGAAAAGAACCTCACGTAGCAAGCTTGATATTGAGAATCTCGAACCAGTGAGGATGCGTTTTGGCAACCCCTCTCTCTACACGAGACTCTCCTCACCAATACAGGATCGACTCTACTAAAAATTTAAAGAAGAATCGAATGCTGGAATATAATTCCTTAACCGATTGTTACCTATTTAAGGCAATCGGAAAGATCATTCAAGAGAGGGAGAGAAATAGACAAGTGCTCCGAGTTTTAGAAAGTGTTTCGAGCTCTGCGGGATGTGCGGGGTGTGAAAAAGTGGCAAATGAGCCTCCTATTTATAGTTTTTCGCAGGTGGCGCACTTTGGGACGGCCGTGCGGGTGGGACGGCCGTCACGGACTAGGACGGCCGTCCCAAATGGCAAAATTACACAGGCTGGGACCCCACGGGAACCGGGACGGCCGTCCCACATAGCTGGGGCTTGGGACGGCCGTCCCAACTTCGGGACGCGCGTCCCAGCTGGCTGGGGCAGGTTGGGACGGCCGTCCCAACTGGGACGGCCGTCTCAACCTGTTCTGGCCAGTTTCGCGCGTTTCGGGACTCCGGGAAGTTTTCCTTGCCTGTTTTGGACGTCAGTTGATGCCGATATGTGTCTATTGGAGCTTTATCTTCATATGGGAAGTCTCCTTGGCTCTTATTTGTAATGCTAGACGAGCTTTATCTTGTTACGGGTGATCTCCTTTATCTTTATTTGAGAGGCCGGGCAAAATTAGGGGTCTACAGCGGTCTGGGTTCTCATAAGTTGTCTCATAGCCATTTTAGGAGAGTAGGCTATACAACCTCTAAGACCTAGAAGTGGTATGCTCAGGTAATCTCCGCATCATACGAGAATATAACCGGGTCGGAACCAAGGGCAAACCCATGATACATGCTCTATGTTCCAGTTTTCTAACTCGGTTTTCCACTCTCAGGCTTGACGATGTTGAAGAGGGATTTTTGAAAAACTCCTTAGAGGATCAGGAAATATGCCCATGTGGCTTGAAGCGTAAAAATGAGTGACGCCCCATACGTATAGCAACGAAGTGCAGCATCTAAGTGTTTTCCCCTGTTTCTATCGGCAAAAGTCTACGGAAAGCAGGGTGTCAGCGAGGATTGCAGGTATAGGACTCTTTGAGTACACATCCCAGGCAAAAAATGCATCTATTGCAGCATGATCCACAATGTTCACATGAAATGGGAATAATATGATTCCAAACATTGCCAATGCTAGAGTTTTGTTGAATGTAGACCAATCTTTCTTTTCAGCCAGAGAAACTAAGTGGTCTTCTATTACAGCCATTTTCCAACCTCTGATATTCCCTTTTCCCTCTAGGGTGGATTGATGAGGAGGCAGTCATATGATAGTAGCAACCTTACTCACGACTACGTATACTCCTGAGCAAACATAGACCCCAACTAACTGAGGCCATCTGACCATGAGTTCATATTCTTCTGTAGACCCCTAATTTTGCCCGGTCTCTCAAAATAAAAGCTAGGGAAACTTCATACAGTTCACCCAGCTTCATATCAAAGAAAAACCGAGAAAGACCTCCCACAACAAAGACGGAGTTCACCCATTCACACAATAAAGACTAAAGAGACTTCCTACATGAAGACAAAGCTCGCCCGGCATCTTAATGAAGGCCAAGAAGACTTCCTATATGAAGATAAAGCTTCAACGGACACACATCAGCATCAAACGACGTCCGAAAAAAGGAAAGGAAAGCTTCTCGGGGGTCCCGGAACGCGAAGACAGGCCAAAGCAGTTTGGGACAGCCGTCCCAAACTGGGACGGCCGTCCCAAACACACCTGGCCGTCCCAAACACAAAAAATGCATGTGAGACGCACGTATCACCTTTGGGACGCGCGTCCCAAGTCCCTAAATTCAAATGGGACGGCCGTCCCAAATGCACCAGGCCGTCCCAAATTGTCCCAATGTAAAATGTGCAGTTGGGACGGCCGTCTGGGTTGGGACGGCCGTCCCAGATGTCCAGGCTGCGAAATCTATAAATAGGAGCCTCATTTTGTCATCCAACACACCCCAGACAACTCCAAGACTTGTCTTCTTCTCTCCCTCCTTCGAATGATCTCTCTGATTGCCTTTAATAGGTAACAATCAGTTAAGGAATTTGTATTCCGGCATTCGATTCTTCTAGAAATCTTAGTCGAGTCGAGTCTGTATTTGAGAGGAGAGTTGTTGTAGAGCGAAGGATTGCCGCAAAGCATCCTCTCGTATAAAGGACTTATAATATAAAGCTTGCTTCGGAGGTTCTTCTCAATTCTCTTCCCTTTTACTGCTTTATTTACTGCTTTCTGTATGCAATATAGATAAAACCATGTAGATAGCCATATTTAAATAACTGTACGAATAAAAGAGGGTAATAGCGTAATTTCTTATAATCTTTACTTAAATGAATTAATCCGTCATAGGGAACCCGAAAGGGGCGTTGTGGGGTGCTAATACCTTCCCCACACGTAACTAACTCCCTTACCCGACTCTGGTTATAATGGCCAAGTTGGTTTTTATTAAAATCAATGCCTTTTTCTCCTTTTCCAATGTTTATGGTCAAAACATTGGTGGCGACTCCAAAAGAACCCTTTTCGAAAACCTTGCTTCTATTAGAGGATAGTTCAATGTTGAGCACCTCGGAAGCAATGAACATGTTTTAAACAAAAACGCGAGTCTCAACCATCTTTTCGCGACCGCTCGCATTAACGTTCGAGACGTCCCAGGACGTCGGAACGGACGACAGCGACAGATGGCGACTCCACTGGGGAAGCTAGAGAGTTGATCCCATTTAGTGACGGAAAAATTCAAACTAAGTAAAGATTTGAAATTACGCCTTTACCCTTTTCCGTATGTTTTATTGTATGGCTTTAATAATTGTTGTATGATTACTTCTGCAAATTGTTTGAAATATAATTTGCACACAAAAACCCTTGCACACAACAGTCCCTCTATACCCGGGGGCAAGAGTGAATACCTATAGGGAGTGGGTGGCAGATACGACCGGTTTGTTGGCACACGGGGCTACAACCGTTGTCGGAAACCACCAACTCAAGGTGATAACTCTCTTCTTTTGGTCTAAGGATGTCGCCACGGAGTTCCGTGCATGACCCGAGGACTGAGAGATTGAGAGGTCCCTATAATGGGGGCACCTTGGGGACCTTTGGCCTTGGTGAGAAGAGTTAGAGCCGCCTAAACCAAGCACGTTTCTGCAGGAAAACCCCTACCTCGTGATTAAATAAGCGTGGCTCTGCTCGTGGGTGAATGAATTGTGTGTGCATTTGTTTGCTGCATTTGTATTGATGCATTAGCATAGGGTAATCATACAAAAAAAAATGAAAAACCCTAAAAATCATAAAAAGCGAAAAGATAAAAGACCTTTATCTCGGACAGTCTTCAGTTAAGCTAGCCTGGTTTCAGGTTCTTTGCAAGCTAAGTAGCCACGTTGACCGACAGAAGAGATAAAGGGTCATAAAAAAATATAAAAATGAAGGAAAGCCATAAAAATTCCTTTGTATAATAAAAAGATTCTTGGCAAAGTCGTATCATTCATACCACATCATCCAATAAGTGGAAAAACTAAGAGAGAAAATAAATGCACTAAGAAAAATATGCATCATTTTAATAAACCTCCAAAAAATGGGTCTTAGGAGCGTTTTTTGGGAAAATTACTGGGCCAAATCGCCTATGGTAATCTGCAGCTTGGTTCTTCACCCTTTTCTCTTCGTTTTGACATGCTGTGCGTCCAAATCGGACAACCCAGTCAAAAGTTATTCCACTTTCAATATCTGTTGTCATAAAAAAAATATTTTTGTAGTGCATGCATAAAGCACATTCATTCTAGGATGCATTAGATATCCTTAGACAATAGCGAAAGAGACCCAAGTGCGTTTATAACCTTCCTAGAAGAGATAAGTGCGCTAAGGTATGATGATAACCTTTTGAAAAAAAGGGAACCATCACACTGAAGTGGGTATGGTACTCCTTAAAACATAGGCTTTTGAGAAGATACCAAAGCTATTGTCTAAAGCATATTTATCTCACACTAATCATTCATAATAAAAAGCTATAATAAAAATCTCTAAATCATTTAGAAAGTAGCTGGTCTTCTACTTGTTCTCACTTGCGCTCGAAAAAGATGGAGCAATTAGAGGAGCAGAACCGTATGCTCACCGTCGAGCTTAATGCCATAAAAGAACAAATGGCACAATTGACAGAGTTAATGTACCAACATTGCTTCCACAATGAGGTCTCTGAGCAACGAATTTTTGCCTTAGAGGAAAGATTAAGGGCATTAGAGGGATACAAATTTGATGTAAAGGAGGTAACCGATGTCGAAAATACTCGATTCCCTCCCAAGTTTAAGAAATCCCACGCATCATTCAAGAAGCCCTTTGACAAGAAAAAGGAAGGAAGTGTAAATGCCATGAACTTCACTACCCCTTCTTCCTCTTCACAACCATCTAGGCAGTCACGCAGACAAGAGAGGAAATTCACTTCCATACCTACCTCCTATGGAAGTCTGCTTCTGAAATTGTTGGACGCCAAGCTCCTCATGCGTGTCCCTCCCAAGAAAATAGAGCCACCATATCCAGAATGGTACAAGTCTAATGAAAACTGTGATTACCATTCGGGCACTCCGGGACACTCCGTTGAAAACTGTGTGACCTTAAAGCACAAGGTCCAGAATCTAATAGATGCAGGGTGGATTACCTTTGATGCATCTACTCCAAAAGTAGATGACCAGCCTCTTTCCAAGCTCGAATGAAGGATGGGAAGATCAACAATTTAGGGCTCATCATTTTGTCATCTAATAAAAATAAAACACAAAAAATAGATAATAAAAAAAATATATCAAAAAGCTTCCGATGTATCTCTCGTGAACCCCGCCCATGATCACGAGATTTTTGATTAAAGTGGGCTTTGTAAATATTTGCATCTATCAATACAACAAGGCATTTTTCATAATATTCATATGCTTCTCATTCTTTTCTCTCTCATTCCAAAATAATTGAATAAAATCTAAACCCAAATAAGGACCGTATAAACAGTCATGTCTGTGATTGAAAACTCTCTGCGGGATCTGAAAGCCGAAGGCGAATGGATTGAGTCAGACAGTGAGGAGGGGACCATTTCCCCGGACATGCAAAAACTATTGGAGAAAAGAAGCTTAATTGATACAACCCCATAAGAAAAAACTGAGGCCATTAATTTGGGACAAGGAGATAATAAGAAATTAGCACCCAAATTGATAATATCAGGGAAGAGGCAATAACACATTTGCGCTTATTCATGCCTTGTCCTTTCCCTTATACATCGGATAAAGTTGTACTATGGATATGCACAAAAGAATTGTCCGTCAATGAAGATATCTCCAATATAGCCAACATTGGGGGCAGGATGATAAGCAAAAAAAAATTTTCATCCAAGGAGCTACAAGATAATGCTCCTAAAAACAAAGGAAAAATAAAGAAACCGAAGAGGAAAAGAGAAAAGGAATCCAAGGGGAAGATTGAGCAGACCTTGGATTCACGGTGCTAGGGCAGTTTCTTCAACGCTCCACCGAAAGTTAAAAGTCATGGTAGGCAACAAGTTGATCATGGTTCAAGCTAAAAACTACACTCGAATTAGCGAGTCGTCCACCACACCTTAAATGGATGCGGCTGAAGAAGATATTTGAAAATATGGAAAGACTTCCTAGCAATTTAAAAGTGGCCCATATAATGAAGAGATATGGATACAGCCCAGACAAGGGCTTGGAAAGGATTCTCAAAGAATAAGAGAGCCATCAGATTTCAAGGATAATTCTTTAAAGTACGACCATACAAAAGATCAAGTCGTACAAGGAAAAGAGAAGTCTCCCCTTCATACCTCAAAAACGATCTCCCAAAAAAAAAAAGGGGGATATTAGCGCAAAGGGTAGCATTAGTCATTAGATGTCCTTCTTCTGATTCTAAAGGATGTAAACCCAATGACTATTAGAGATCACTCCTCGGGGTGTGCCCGACCCCCGAGCATCTTTAGGGCACACATTTCCCTGAAATTATAAAAGAATGCTATTCTTACTATCTGCTTCTTTTCCCGCTAAACATGTCTATACCCCATTAAATAACCCTGTTTAGACAAACGTTTTGTTCCAAAATGCGTCAAAATAATCAAAACGCCATACACATAATGAAGCCAAAGTTAACATGATTGATTAGCTAGAGACACGAATAAGAAAATCGTGTTTCGACAATGTTTGAGAAAAGAAATTATTATTAAAAGAAGCCCGTCAAGGTCAAAGGCCAAGACAAAAAGATAAAAGGGCAAAATCCTAGGCAGACTAGGAATGTTAATCAATCATAAAGTAATCAGCTGAAGATGCTACCTCATTAAAACAAAACGTTTGTTTGAACTAGCCTAAACACTGACCAACCCTGGCTAGCCATTCTTACAAAAACTATTATTTCAAAGAAAAAAAATCTCACTAAAACACAAGCCTTTGCAATAAATCCCTTTCTGTCTATTCTCTTGACCCTTCACCATAAAGCATTCAAGTAATTGACTGGGAAATGTGGAAATATAGTGATCAATAGGAGGATTGAAATCCCTAAGGAAAGGAAGAGGGGCATTGACATGACAATTGCTCTACATTCAAAATGATTACTCTTCGATTATAGCAAAGATCCGAGACGACAAATCGGTACAGCTAATCATGTTGACAAAAGCACATGATGATGGAAGTAAACTTAACAGAAGCTGAATGGGTTCAAAACCGATATGACCATCTAAACCTTATTGAAGAAAATGGTTGAATATTATATGTCACGAACAAGCCTATCAAAGGAAAATAAAAAAGGATTATGAAAAAATCAACCTTCATATTTACCATAAAGAAGGATTTAATGGTGAATAAGTTGCTTCCAGCCCAAAAACAATAAAATTGGAAAATGGGCAACAAACTATGAATGACCTTTTATGGTCAAATGAGCTTTCTCGGAAGGGGCTCTTATCCTCATCAATATGGATGGAAAAGAACTTCGACACCTAATCAACTCTGGTACGGTGAAGAAGTATTATGCTTGAAGACATTGCTCAAGACCCGTCAGGAATGAAAATCCGCAAAGGACATTCCTGGGCAAAAGATAGGGTCTATATCCCTCGCTAGGATACGTCCTAGGCAAAAAGAAGAGGTAAAAAAAAAAAAAAAGAAGAAACTAAGAGCAATGGTTACTTTAGTCGAAAACCGAAAAGGCGGCTAAAGTAACATTCTTCCAGAAGCAAGCAGTCTGCATAGTCTTCACTCTGAGCTCAGGCATCTCAACTGAAGCAGTTAGGAGAACCAGGGGGCAGATATCATGGACATGACTGTTTAAGCCTATACAGTACAGCCAACCCTGACCACCCATTCTTCTAAATACTTTTGAAATCCTTCTATAAAAGAAATAAAACTTTTGTTCATTTATCAATAAAATTCCTTTTCATTTCCTTTCTCTTGACCAAATATTATGGAAATGCCTCTTTATTGATAAATCATAAATATGCGCAAAGACTTTTAACCAAAAATCAAGCATGCATCTAAAAAGAGGAAGCATAAAAATAATGAAAGAATAAATGCCTGCTAGGATATTCTTAGGTAAAAACTAGGGTAGCCTGCTGGATCGGAAATCCTGAAAGAACGGTCTAGGCAAAAGATAAGGCAAAAGCCCCCTAAAATATTCTAGGCAAAAATTAAGGCAGCCCGCTAGATCGAAAACCCGTAAAGGGCGGTCTATGCAAAAGATAGGGCTAAAACTAAAAGATAAATAAAAAGATGAGCCCATCATCATGGTCATAAAGGAGGGATCCATCGGCGTATTCCTAAGAAGCCAACGGGAGAAGGCCAGTTACTTTCTAAATGCATCAAAAATAAACAAATAGATTGCATATAGGACATTCACACACAAAGTAGTTGCATAATACGACTTTGTCAAAATCAAGAAAAATAATTGTCTTCAAATAAATAAACATGCATATAAGGAGACTAGTCTCCATACTTGTTATTGAAAACAGGAGGCGCCAGAATCCAGTCTCCTCATGAAAATCAAAATCGCGAAAGGCGAAATTCAAAACCATTCCAGCAGAATAAAGAGCTTCAAGAAAACTAGCTCCAACCTTCTACACCAATAAAAGAAGGTACATCAAAGAAAAAAGCCAACGGAAAGGCTCGATAAATCCCCAAACGGATCCTTGCCTACTCCAAAGGCAACACAAAAATTATTTCATGACTCAGCATCATCACATGAGTCGTCAAACATAATCATTTGAAGCTTCAATCAACATCCTTCCATCCAAGAAAGAAGGAAACCATCAAAATAAAAAGCCAATGGAAAGGCTCGATTATCCCCAAGAGGATTCATGTCTACTCCAGAGGCAAAGCAAAAAGACTACCTCACGACTCAGCTATATCGCCACATGAGTCAACAAGCAAGCTCATCCAGAATATCCACTTCATTTCCCAAAGGAGAATAAGGACTACTCAAGAGTCCATCAAAAAAGTATGGAGCCAAATCCTCCATATCATCAGGGGGCAACGAAAAAGAAAGAAAGAAAAACTTTCATTCCCCAAATAGAGGCCACAACGAAAAAAGGCCAAATAAAAAATCTCCAAGTAAAGCACATCAAGAAAAGTCTACAAAAAGAGGAAAACAAGAAAATTTCCATCTTCCAGCTCAAATAAGAGCTTCACAAAGCTAGGAGCCAGGACTCCATCATCAAAATTGGATCCCCAGGAAGCTGATAAACTCCTTGGTGAATCTTCAAAAAGGAAAACAAAATTTTTCCATCTTCCAGCTCAAATAAGAGCTTCACAAAGTTAGAGCCAAGACTCAATCATAAAAAATCAAATCAAGGATTAGATCCCCAAGAGAAAAATTCCCCAGGGATCACCAAAAAGAAAAGAGAAAAAAATATCTTTTCATCCAAAGAAAAAGCCAATGTGCATAAAAGGCGCACATATAAACCCATTCCCCAGCAGGAATAAGAGCATAGGCAAAGCCAACTCAAATAGCAGCCAATAAGGAGTCAAAAACTTCATCCCTCCCTAGGGGGCAATTCAAAATAGATCCCCAGGAAACAACCAAATCCCTGGTGGATCACCAAAAACAGAAAATCCCGCAGCAAGCCTACCATCAAAAGGCAAAATACAAAATTCATATCCTCAGGGAGTTAACCATCTGGAACACCCAATAGGAATATCCCCAGCGAAGTGCAAAACCTTCACTCCCAAGAATGCCTAAGGCAAGCAAAAAACTGATATCCCCAAGAAATGGGAAATCAACCTATAAGAGGTAATACAAGCACAAAGCTTCCAATAAAGCATCTGCCTACTCAGAGGTATTACCAAGAGCAAATATCCTCAGGTAGAACATCAGCCTATTCAGAGGCGAACAACAAGTAAAAAGCCTTCACCACCATTGAAGCACCCGCCTAATCAAGAGGCACAATAAAAAATCAACAAATCCCTAATGGATTCCCGCCTAAATAAGAGGCAACCAGCAAAGAATCCCCGGCAAAGCCGGATGGCTAAACAAGAAAAGCCAAAAACAAGAATCCCCGGACAAGACCAGATGGTTTAAAGAAAAAGCCAAAACAATGGAATCCCCGGCCAAGACCGGATGGCTAAAAGAAAAAGCCAAAACAATGGAATCCCCGGCCAAGACCGGATGGCTGAAAGAAAAAGCCAAAACAATGGAATCCCCGGCCAAGACCGGATGGCTGAAAGAAAAAGCCAAAACAAAGAATCCCCGGCCAAGACCGGATGGCTAAAAGAAAAGCCAAAATCAAAGAATCCCCAGCAAAAGCCGGATGGCTAAAAGAAAAAGCCAAAATCAAAGAATCCCCGGCAAAAGCCGAATGGCTAAAAGAAAAAGCCAAAACAATGAAATCCCCGGTAAAACCGGATGACTAAAAAGTCAAGGTGAAAAACCAAATCATTCCCCAAGGAATAGGCGCATGATCAAAGACAATAAGCCGCCAAACACATCTCAAAAAACCGGATGAGGGTTTGTACTCATCAAAAGATTGACTGCCAAAAAGAGAATCCTAAGAGCCTTGCAAAACGGGGACTCGTCAGAGAGTTTAGCAAACGCAAACTCAAACATAGTGGGGGAAAGTACCCACAAAAATCTAGCAGATACAGACTCGAACCGGGTGGGGGTTTGTACTCACAAGAGCCTTACAAAAGAAAGGTTCGGATCAGATGAGGGTTCATTCTCATCAAACCAGATAGGGGTTGGTACCTATCAAAACTATTCATCATCCAAAGGATCGGCTACCTCTCGAAAGGAGCATCCTGCAAACCGAAGGATCGGCTACCTCACCAAAGGAGCATCCTGCACACCGAAGGATCAGCTACCTCACCAAAGGAGCATCCTGCACACCGAAGGATCGGCTACTTCTCCAAAGGAGCATCCTCCAAACCGAAGGATCGACTACCTTACCGAAGGAGCATCCTGCAAACCAAAGGATCGGCTACCTCACCAAAGGAGCATCCTGCACACCGAAGGATCGGCTACTTCTCCAAAGGAGCATCCTCCAAACCGAAGGATCGGCTACCTTACCGAAGGAGCATCCTGCAGACCGAAGGATCGACTACCTCACCGAAAGAGCATCCTGTACACCGAAGGATCGGCTACCTCACCAAAGGAGCATCCTGCACACCGAAGGATCGGCTACCTCACCAAAGGAGCATCCTGCACACCGAAGGATCGACTACTTCTCCAAAGGAGCATCCTCCAAACCGAAGGATCGGCTACCTTACCGAAGGAGCATCTTGTAGACCGAAAGAATCGGCTACCTCACCGAAGGAGCATCTTGCAAACCAAAGGATCGACCACCTCATCGAAGGAGCATCCTACAAATCGAAGGATCGGGTACCTCTCCGAAGGAGCATCCTAAGGCTTCACACTCGTCAGCTACGGGGTCAGCTACCGCATCGAAGGAGCATCCCAAAACTACGAAATTCATACTCATCAACCACAGGATCAGCTACCGCATCAAAGGAGCATCCTGGAAGTTCACATTCATCATCCAGAGGATCAGCAACTTCAGCAAAGGAGCAGCATCCAAAGGATGACCGGGCAAAAGGGTTAACTCCTTCCCCTGCCAACTAATCTTGTCGGCATACTAAAACCAACAAATTAGTTAGGCAGGTGAAGGGGGGGCAGCTGTAGACCCCTAATTTTGCCCGGTCTCTCAAAATAAAAGCTAGGGAAACTTCATACAGTTCACCCGGCTTCATATCAAAGAAAAACCGAGAAAGACCTCCCACAACAAAGACGGAGTTCACCCATTCACACAATAAAGACTAAAGAGACTTCCTACACGAAGACAAAGCTCGCCCGGCATCTTAATGAAGGCCAAGAAGACTTCCTATATGAAGATAAAGCTTCAACGGACACACATCGGCATCAAACGACGTCCGAAAAAAGGAAAGGAAAGCTTCTCGGGGGTCCCGGAACGCGAAGACAGGCCAAAGCAGTTTAGGACAGCCGTCCCAAACTGGGACGGCCGTCCCAAACACACCTGGTCGTCCCAAACACAAAAAATGCATGTGAGACGCACGTCTCACCTTTGGGACGCACGTCCCAAGTCCCTAAATTCAAATGGGACGGCCGTCCCAAATTGTCCCAGTGTAAAATGTGCAGTTGGGACGGCCGTCTGGGTTGGGACGGCCGTCCCAGATGTCCAGGCTGCGAAATCTATAAATAGGAGCCTCAGACGGCCGTCCCAGATGTCCAGGCTGCGAAATCTATAAATAGGAGCCTCATTTTGTCATCCAACACACCCGAGACAACTCCAAGACTTGTCTTCTTCTCTCCCTCCTTCGAATGATCTCTCTGATTGCCTTTAATAGGTAACAATCAGTTAAGGAATTTATATTCCGGCATTCGATTCTTCTAGAAATCTTAGTCGAGTCGAGTCTGTATTTGAGAGGAGAGTTGCTGTAGAGCGAAGGATTGCCGCAAAGCATCCTCTGTATAAAGGACTTATAATATAAAGCTTGCTTCGGAGGTTCTTCTCAATTCTCTTCCCTTTTACTGATTTATTTACTGCTTTCTGTATGCAATATAGATAAAACCATGTAGATAGCCATATTTAAATAACTGTACAAATAAAAGAGGGTAATAGCGTAATTTCTTATAATCTTTACTTAAATGAATTAATCCGTCATAGGGAACCCGAAAGGGGCGTTGTGGGGTGCTAATACCTTCCCCACACGTAACTAACTCCCTTACCCGACTCTGGTTATAATGGCCAAGTTGGTTTTTATTAAAATCAATGCCTTTTTCTCCTTTTCCAATGTTTATGGTCAAAACATTGGTGGCGACTCCAAAAGAACCCTTTTCGAAAACCTTGCTTCTATTAGAGGATAGTTCAATGTTGAGCACCTCAGAAGCAATGAACATGTTTTAAACAAAAACGCGAGTCTCAACCATCTTTTCGCGACCGCTTGCATTACGTTCGAGACGTCCCAGGATGTCAGAACGGACGACGGCGACATCTTCTAAGGTTGGTACCAAGTCAAACTGCGAGAACTCAAAGCAGTGTAGATTGGGACTCCAGAAGTGGACCAATGCTCTAACAAATATTGGATCAATACTGATCTTCAAGAGGTCAAGAATTCTTCCATAAGATTTCTCAAAACTAGCGCAGACCTCTGGCGGCATATATGTACACAACTGCCTTAACTTCTCCACACGACATAAAAGGATCTCCACTTTCTTTAATTGTCTATTACCGGATCCCTCCATTATCTAGCAAAAATGAAAATGCATGATATGAGGATGAATTTTTGTAAATGCATGTATGCAAGTGTTTATTTTTCTAAGTATTATCATGTTTTATTCCTAATATGATGCATGATAGTACTGGGTTTTTCTTGAAAGGAAAGCTTATCTATATGAATGTTTATGGATTTTAATGAAGAGAGTCCTATTTTCTTCTCTTTATTTTTATGAGCAACGAATGGTATGAATTATAGGACTTTTATTAAAAAACTTTTATTTTTGTAACAGAGATATTTTCATGACTTTGATTTGTTTTTATATTTTTTTTATGACCCTTTATCTCTTCTGTCGGTCAACGTGGCTACTTAGCTTACAAAAAACCTGAAACCAGGCTAGCTTAACTGAAGACTGTCCGAGATAAAGGTCTTTTATCTTATCACTTTTTATGATTTTTAGGGTTTTTCATTTTTTGTTTGTTGTATGATTACCCTATGCTAATGCATCAATACAAATGCAGCAAACGTATGCACACACAATTCATACATCCACGAGCAGAGCCATGCTTATTTAATCACAAGGTAGGGTTTTCGTGCAGAAATGTGCTTGGTTTAGGCGGTTCTAACTGTTCTCACCAAGGCCAAAGGTCCCCAAGGTGCCCCCATTATAGGGACCTCTCAATCTCTCAGTCCTCGGGTCATGCACGGAACTCCGTGGCGACATCCTTAGACCAAAAGAAGAGAGTTATCACCTTGAGTTGGTGGTTTCCGACAACGGTTGTAGCCCCGTGTGCCAACAAGCTGGTCGTATCTGCCACCCACTCCCTATAGGTATTCACTCTTGCCCCCGGGTATAGAGGGACTGTTGTGTGCAAGGGTTTTTGTGTGCAATTTATATTTCAAACAATTTGCAGAAGTAATCATACAACAATTATTAAAGCCATACAATAAAACATACGGAAAAGGGTAAAGGCGTAATTTCAAATCTTTACTTAGTTTGAATTTTTCCGTCACTAAATGGGATCAACTCTCTAGCTTCCCCAGTGGAGTCGCCATCTGTCGCCGCCGTCCGTTCCGACGTCCTGGGACGTCTCGAACGTTAATGCGAGTGGTCGCGAAAAGATGGTTGAGACTCGCGTTTTTGTTTAAAACATGTTCATTGCTTCCGAGGTGCTCAACATTGAACTATCCTCTAATAGAAGCAAGGTTTTCGAAAAGGGTTCTTTTGGAGTCGCCACCAATGTTTTGACCATAAACATTGGAAAAGGAGAAAAAGGCATTGATTTTAATAAAAACCAACTTGGCCATTATAACCAGAGTCGGGTAAGGGAGTTAGTTACGTGTGGGGAAGGTATTAGCACCCCACAACGCCCCTTTCGGGTTCCCTATGACGGATTAATTCATTTAAGTAAAGATTACAAGAAATTACACTATTACCCTATTTTATTCATACAGTATTTAAAAATGGCTATCTACATGATTTTATATACATTGCATACAAAAAGCGATAAATAAAGCAGTAAAAGAGAAGAGAATTGAGAAGAACCTCCGAAGCAAGCTTTATATTATAAGTCTTTTACATAGAGGATGCTTTGCGGCAATCCTTCGCTCTACAATGACTCTCCTCTCGAAAATAATATCGACTCGACTAAAATTTTCTATAAGAATCGAATGCCGGAATACAAGTTCCTTAACTGATTGTTACCTATTAAAGGCAATCAGAGAGATCATTCGAAGGAGGGAGAGAAGAAGACAAGTCTTGGAGTTGTCTGGGGTGTGGAGAATGACCTAAGGACCTCCTATTTATAGCCTTTTTTTGCCTGGAACTTTGGGATGGCCGTCTGGGTTGGGACGGCCATCCCAAATGCAAAATTTTCACTGAGTCAGGTTGGGACGGCCAGTTGTGTTTGGGACGACCGTCCCAGTTGAATTTTTTGTTCTTGACTCCACCCTTGGAAGTGTTGGGACGGCCGTCTCGATTGTCCTAGGTTGATTGGGACGGTCGTCCCAACTTTGGGACGGCTGTCTCGACCTGTTTTCAGCAGCTCTTGTGTTCTGGGACCCCTGGGAAGCTTTCTTTGCTATTTTCGGACATAGATTGATGCCGATATATGTCCGTTGAAGCTTTATCTTCGTGTAGGAAGTCTCCTTGATCCTTGTTGAGATGCCGGGCGAGCTTTATCTTTGTGTAGGAAGTCTCCTTAGTCTTTATTGTATGGATGGGTGAACTCTGTCTTGTTGCGGGAGGTCTTTCTCAGTTTTTGATAGGAAACCGGGTGAACTTTATTTTCGTGTGAAGTTTCCCTAGCTTTTATTTTGAGAGGCCGGGCAAAATTAGGGGTCTACAGGCCCATGCGCCGGTTAGGCACTCCTTGGGAAGTGATTTCTGTGTTGGTCAATGTACTTGGTCTTTTCTGAATGGTCATCCGGGTTGTGCCGGGGATTTTGTGAGTGCTCATCCAGCTTGCTTGTTTGCTGGGGATTCTTTGTTTTTGATCTTTGGTGGTGATTATCCGATTCTTGCGGGTTGGTCGGATGATTCTTGTTTTGTTCGACTTTGATTTGGTGGTCAAAGTTTTGTTGGTTGAGGTGATGGCTTGTCTTAATCCTGCCTTTTTCTCGCGGTTTTATCTCTTTTTTCCCGCGATTTAGGATTTTGGCTTTTCTTATTGAGCGTATGCCTTTTTCCTTTTTAAGCTCTTTTGTTACGCTAGCTTTTGCAAAGGGTGGCAAAGAGATGCATGAAATAAAATTTTATTTATAGGGAAATTTTATTACAACCACTTTTTATTTAGGCAAGTACCATCCCTAAGGGCTATCATCTGGAGATGATCCGCGGGTGAATTGCTGGTAGAGGTGATATCGGAAGTCCGCTTGCTCCCGGACTTCGTCGCGGTATTCTTGTTGGAATGTTGTCCATTCCTGCCGCATCACCTGCTGATGCTGATACATCTCCTCTTGCCGAGTATGGTAGGCTTCTTGGCGCACCGTCATTTGATCGAACTGCCGGCGCAGATCGTTCATGTTGCGGTTCATGCCGGCAAAATCGTCCGTGTACGGTGGTGGTTGTTGTTGCTGCTGCTGCTGGAATTCGGGAGGCGTGGGGATATCCTGCATCGTCACAAGCCCCTGGAGATCTAGTGCGAAATCCAGTGTGGGATGGAGGGCCAACTGGGTCCCTCGACGTATCAGCATTCCCATGCTGACCAGGACTGACCCGTTGATGGACTCGGGTCGCAAGTTGGAGGCCAGCTCTTCCCGGCCAGGGCACCCCCATCTTTCTGCCAGGGGAGTGATGAGAGGAGCCACGAGGACGGCCCCTGCTGATCTGTTCCCGAAGACCTTGAGGGCTCTCAGGAAGAAGTAGCCGGGGTTGCAGCGCCGCTTCTGGCTCATGCAATAAAGTACGAAGAGGTCAGGGAGGGATACCTTACCCTGACTCTCTTTCCTCCCATGGATGGTTCCTGCCAGTAGCTTGTGGTAGATGCGGAGTGCTGGGGGTAGCGCAGAGCCCCTCATCAGCGTGGGCAGCGTGGTGGCTCCTGTGAGCTCATGCCACATTTCGGCGGCAGTGAGGTTGGTGGGCCGGGAGCAGATGGCCTCACGGTATCCCTGGGTTAGTGTGTCCTCGGGCCGGACGAACCCGATGGCCATGTTGAACTCGTCGAGGGTGGTGGCCTGGTATCTTCCACCCATGAAATAGGTCACCATTTTAGTGGCTGCAAGCCCGGGACAGTGGAGGGGACCTCAGAGTAGGAGACAGAGGCCAAGAATTCCAGTACCGCTTGTGGGTACACATGTGTAGGTGGTGGCTGCAGCAGAAAGCCCCACCCGATGCTGTCTATGTGGGCTCAGACGTTGTCCTCCCACCCAAATTCAGCCAGGATGCTGAAGTCAAGTCTGAGCATCGGGTGCCACTGATAAGTCCGGATGTTGTCGAGGCGGGCTTGGTGTTGAGGCGACAACTGGGAGGGATCCTGGGGTGGCGGTGCCGCAGAACTGCTGGCACCGGCAGTGCTCCTTCTCTTTCTGGAAGTGCTTCTACCAAACATTTTGACTAGGGGGGCTTGGGAGTGCAAGATATGAGCAATGGAGGTTCTGGAGGCAAGGAGAGTTGTGAAGAAACCCTCCAAGCGCGCCCCCTATTTATAGGAAATTTTTCCAATTCGAGACCGCTGTCTGGGAAGGCGAGACGGCGGTCTCGTGTCTCCTTCAAGTCGAGACGGCGGTCTGGACCATCGAGACGGCGGTCTCGACGTTGGGCTTAAGCGAGATGGCGGTCTCATCAAGCGAGACGGCGGTCTCATTTTTGCCTGAGTCGAGACGGTGGTCTCGTTGGTCGAGACGACGTTCTCGTCTTACCGGGGGACCGAGACGGCGGTCTGGGAGAGCCAGACGGCGGTCTCGAATTACGAAAGTTTTTTTTTGAAAGAGGAAATAGGACCTGGTCTAAAAACATTTTATGCATGTAATGTGTTTATGTTTTGATGTCCTATAATGCCTACTTTGATTTAAATTTTCAGAAGGATTTAACCAACGTGTCTCGTTGCGCTGAATGCCCTCTGATCTGCCATGTTTACTTTTGGCTGTACCATGCCGGACTTCTTGTGACCGAAGGATAATTTTTTCTTTCTTTTCTTTCTTTTCTTTTTTTTTTCTTTTTGTAGAGCACCCTTTGTCATATAGTGTCCCTTTTTCTTTGCTTTAGGGATTTCAATCCTCTTGTTGACTATACGCCTCCATATTCCCAAATTAATTATTAGAATATTGTTGTGAGGGTCAAGAGGAAAGAAGTAAAGAGGTAAAAATCAATGGTTTGTGTTTTAGAGGGTTAATTTTTATTGATACAGGGTTTTGTAAGCATGGCTGGCTAAGGTTAGGCTTAAGTGTTTAAGCTTTGTCTAAGCAAACATTTTTCTTTCTTTTTGTATTTGCGCTCTTTGGTTTTATTCCCATTGCTTTTTAATGGCTAGCTGATTTCCCTAGATCGCCCTTTGGGTTTTCAAACTAGGATACTGTGTTTTGGCCCTAACTTTTGTCTAGGTTCCTTCTTTTGGCATTTTTTAGGGAATCCTAGCGGACCTTATTTTGTAACCCTAACTTTTGCCTAGGCTACCCTTTATTGTGTTTCGGGTATCCTACCGGGTTGACCCTATCTTTTGCGTAGCCCCCTTTGTGGGTCTCCTACCGGGTATTCTGCCCTTTTTCTTTGGCCTTTGGCTTCTCTGGGCTTTTTTCTTATTTTTTTTGTGTATTTATTTTTGTTCACAATATTGGCGAAGCATGACTTTTCTTTTATGGATGAGGTGAAGTCTTATTTTTATGTGCTTCTAATCAACTAGCTTGATGATGATAGCAATGGTAAATGTTGATTATTTGAATGCGCTTTTTACTCTTCTTCTTTTTTCGTTTACTTAGACAGGGTTATTCATGAGGTCTAGTCAAAAATAGAGAGAAGAGAAGCATATAGTAAGAATCATTCTTTATTAATTAATAAGGGAATATGTGCCCTGAAATGCCCGGGGGTCGGGCTAGCCCCGGGGGATAATCTCTAACAATCATGGGGTTTACATCCCTTAAACGAAGAAAAAGATTTCCTAATGACTAAGGTGGCTCTTGACGCTTGCACCCCTCCACTTCGGAAAATTTGCTTGAGTGTGCGGAGGGGAGACTTCCCTTTTCTTCTTTCTGCTTGGCCCTTAGTAGGGTCATATCCTAGGCCATACTTGCAAGGATTGTCTTTGAATTCTGGGGGTTCCCTCATGCCTTGGGAATCTGCCCTCAGTCCTTGGCCAGGATGGTAACCGTGCTTCAACATCATGCGGGCTACCTTGGTATTTCTAGGAAGTCGCTCTATGCTGGCAATTTCGAGCACTTGAAAAGATGTTTCAAGGGCCTCTTCAGTCGCATCCACATAAGGCTGGGTGGACGGTCCACTGATCAGGATATCGTCTTCTGCTTGGACCGTGACCAGTTTGTCATCTACTATGAACTTGACTTTCTGGTGGAGCGTTGAAGGTACTGCCTTAGCGTCATGAGTCCAAGGCCTGCCGAGGAGACAGCTATACGCTGGAGTAATATCCATTACATGGAAATCGACGTCGAAGATAGTGGGTTCAACTTGAATTGGCAAATTGACCTCCCCCACTACTTCTTGTTTGGATCCGTCGAAGGCTCGAACGATGGTGCTGCTTGGGCGCAGACGGGTTCCTTGCATAGTCAACTTGTCTAACGTGCATTTGGGCATCACGTTCAAGGATGACCCATTATCCACAAGGACTTTGGCGATGAGGTACTCCTTGCATTTAACCGAGATATGCAAGGGCTTGTTGTGGTTTGACCCCTCCAGGGGGAGTTCCTCCTCTGTGAAGGTGAGGTGATCGCTTGCCATGATGTGACCAACGATCCTCTCGACCTTTTCTTGGGATATTGTATGATGTACATGCGCCTCGCTCAAGACCTTCAGCAGGGCGTTTCTGTGCGGTTCCGAGCTCATTACCAAAGATAGCAATGTAATCTTTGCCGGTGTGCGATTGAGCTGGTCTATAATGGAATACTCGCTTTGCCTTATGAACTGGAGTAATTCCTCTGTCTCCTCCTTGGATTCCTTATTTTCTTTTTCTTCTTCGGTCTTTTTATTTTTTTCTTTATTTTGGAGGACATCTTCCTGTGTGTCCTTGGGGGAGTAGATTCTTCCACTTCTAGTCGTGCCCCCAATGCCGGCTATATTTGTTATTTCTTCTTTTATTGGTGAAGATTCCCCATATCTCCACGGTACAACTTTATTTGTTTCGTAGGGGAAAGGATGTGGCATAAATAGTCGCACTGGTGTCCTTGCCCCCTCTTCTTTATTCTTAAGGACCAACGGCCGAGGCTTATTTTCCTCTTGCGGCGAGTCGACCGTTAGGGTAAGCTTTATTAGGAGTGGCTTTCTCTCCATTCTTCTGAGTTGGGAAGACGTGTTAGTTAATCCTTCCTTTTTATTATCTTATTTATTAAGCGTGAAGGAGGGGAAATTAAATATGCAAATGAATGCTTATGCATGCGAGTAGACAGTCATTTGAATAAAGAAGATTTTATTTATTCGACAGAAGGTGTACATTCCCCTATTCTATACTGCGAAGCAACTTTTGACAAAAGTGGAAAACTTTAAAGAAACCCACAGGCGGGTCTTGATCCCTCTGTAGTTCTCTCTCAGCTTCCCGGACGTGACGAGCAAGTGCTTCGCTTTGCTTGCGGACCGCCTGGCTCATGTCTTCACTGTACTTCGGAGCCTCTTTGATCTTCGCCTCTTGATGAACAACCAAGGCTTGTAGTTCATCGAGCTTTTCAACGGCTCGGTCTTTCTCTTGTAGTAGTTGGTCGTACTGAGCTAGCCCGTCTCTTTCTTTGCAGCGTAGCTCAGCGAGACTTTTGTTGAGTCTCCGGTTGGCCTCTCGCTCTTGGCGGATATCTAACCGAGTCTTGGTGAGCTCTTGCGACAACTCCTTGATCGTTTGAGCCTGCTTTGATGATTCGGCCTCAAGGCGTGCTGACTTGGTGGTTATTTCTTGAAGTCGGCTATCCGAACTGGTTCTGGCAGTTTTGGATGCTCGGATAGCTTGTTCGTTGGAGTCAGCACACTGGTCCTTGAGGCGCTCTATTTCATGATCCTTTTTCTTGCCTTGCCTTTGCAGACCGTCAATTGTGAGGATGTATGCTTGCTGTCTTTCCTCAAGGGCCCTCATATGGGCTCCCATGATTTCCATCCTCTGGGTCAAGGCATTAATTTGAGCCTGCAACCCTTCATCATTGGCGCTTGTAGTGGGTGTGGTGGATGGTTGAGCCATCCCTCTTTTCTTTCTCCACGCCTCATAGTCACTGGTGATAGCCACCCGAGCTTTTCCTAGCTCTCTGTCCCCCATATAGACTGGCCTCTCCCATGCTTTTCTCACAGCTAGTGAGTTGGCGATTGTGCACGGGTCTCCAAAGAAACACAGTCCTCCGAGCTCTCCCCGAGAGATAGTAGTTTGGGTCCTCATGAGCTGTCTCATAGCTACTCTAGGTGAGTAGGCTATGCAACCCCTAAGTCCTATCAAGGGTACGCTCGGATAGTCCCCACATCTGATAAGAACTGGGCCAAGTCGGAACTAAGGGCAGACCCAGGATAAACTGTTGGCGTCCTTTCGTTCCCAGTCGTCCCTCCATTCTGAAGTCAGGCGTCGTTGGAGGGGGATCTTGGAGAAGCTCCTTAATGGGTCGGGGAATATCCCCATGTGGCTGGAGGCGTAAAGGTGTGTGGCGCTCCATACAAATAGTAATGAAGAGCAACAGCGGAGTGTTTTTCCTTGCTTCTGGTGGCAGAACTCCACCGAGAGCAAGGTGCCGGCAAGGATTGCAGGCAGGGGACTCTTTGAGTTCACGTCCCAGGCGAAGAAGGCGTCCATGATGGCCTGATCTACTGTGTCGAAGTGGAAGGGGAACAAGATAGTTCAAAAAATTATTAGTTCCAGGGTTTTGTTGAAGGCGACCCACTCTACCCTTTCAGCCAGGTAGGACAGGTGGTCTTCTAACATTGATACTTTCCAACCCTGGGCGTTCCCCTTCCTTATCAGGGTACTCTGCTGGAATGGTAGTTGAATAAGGGTAGCGACCGGTGCTGCAGGAGTGTATGCCTCGTGGCGGACATGGACCCCGACTGATTTGGGCCATTTCAACATGGTCTCGTACTCCTCTAGGGTGGGCACCAGGTCGAACTGCGGAAATTTGAAACACCACAGACTGGAATTCCAGAAGTGGATTAGTGCCCTTAGGAACACCTGATCGACACAGATCTTTAGCAGGTCCAAAATCCGTCCATAGGATTTTTCAAAGTCAGCGCGGACCTCTGATGGCATTGCCACTCTTAGCCGTTCCAACCTCTCAGTATGGAAACGGGCAATATCCACCTTCTTTGGCTGCCTACTTGTCCCCTCCATTTCTAAAACCAAAATGCATGTTTGATGAAAAGGATGCTTATTTGAATGTATATAAGTGTTTATTTCCCTATTTATCATGTTTTTCTACATTATGTATGGTAATTGCGTATATTTTTATTGAAGGATAAACTATCTATATGAATGTTTTATGAGTGTAACATTTTTGGACCAGGTCTTATTTATGGTTTTGGAAATGGACTTTTGATTTTTATTTGATGTTTATTTGTTTATTTTATAGCCTTTTATCTCTTCTGTCGGAACTGCGTGGCTACTTAGCTTACAAAGAACCTGAAACCAGGCTAGCTAAAAGGCAGACTGTCCGAGATAAAATGTGGCTTTATGCGAAAGAATATTTAGCGTCCCTTATCTCTTTTGTCGGAACTGTGTGGCTACTTAGCTTACAAAGAACCTGAAACCAGGCTAGCTAAAAGGCAGACTGTCCGAGATAAGGGTGTTTATTTGAGAAAGTATTTTTTTTGTGATTTTTTTTTGTTTTGTTGTTTGCTTATGCTATGCAACAGACAAATGCAACAAACATATACACACACAATTCGGTCATCCGCGAACAGGCGAGAATTCGTTTTTATCACGAGGTAGGGTTTTCCTGCAGAAAAGTGCATTGGCGAGGGTTGGTTCTAACTGTTCTCACCAGGCTAAGGCCCCCAAGGTGCCCCCATTATAGGGTCCCCACTCTCCAGCTGTCCGACCATGCTTAGCACTAAGGCCATAGTCAGTCTTGTTGCCAAAAGAGGAAGGTTATCACCTTGAGTGGTGGTTTCCGATCACACTGGTGGGCTCAAGGACCTCACTACAGCGAACCGTACCTGCCACCCACTCCCTATGGATTTCTCACTTGCCCCCGGGCATAGAGGGAACTGTAGTGTGCAAGGGTTTGTGTACAGTTTGTATTTCACACAATTGCGTAAGTATAAACAAGCAACAGTTATTAAAGCCAAACCGTAAAACATGTTATAATACAAGTTAAGGGAAAAAGCGTTATTTTCTTGGTTTATTTATTTTTAAGCCGGCCCATCACTAAATGGGATCAACTCTCTAGGCTTCCCCAATGGAGTCGCCATCTGTCGCTGCTGTCTAAAAAGAGAAGGCGGTCGGAGCGACGCGATGGTTTCGACCCTTTTGATTTTCGCATTTTTTTATGGGTGGTTACAACGCCGTTAGGTTGTCCGATAACCAGGCTAACCTAGGGGCGAGGTTTTCGAAAGGGCGTCCTTGGGTTGTCCGATAATCGGGCTAACCCAAGGACTAATTTTTGTAGGGTTCTGTGGAGTCGCCACCGATGTTTTTACCGGAAACATCGGAAAAGGGGTTTTAAAAGGCGTTGGTTTTCGAAAACCAACTTTGTTCATTAGAACCAGAGTTGGGTAAGGGAGTTAGTTATGTGTAAAGGAAGTATTAGTTCCTTTACTACGTCCCTTTCGGGTTCCCTATGATAGGCCAGCTATTTTGTTAATAAATAAATCGGAAAAACACGCTTTTGCCCTTTTTATTTTGCGGAATTTAAAATTATGACTACATGGCCCTAATCTATTGCATAATTTAAAATTAAAGCAGTAAAAGTAGAGAGGGAGAATTTAAACCTCCGAAGCAAGCTTTCTTTTTATTTCTTTTAAAAAAAGAGGGTGCTTTTTGGCAGCCCTTCACTCTACACGACGCTGGAAACTCTTCTAGACGCCAAAAAACGCTCACAAAGGCACTTAGAAGCTCCAGAAATGCGTCGGAGGGATTCTAGAGAGAAGTTTTAGAGAGAAGGGAGAGCAAAAGTTGTGTGGTGTGTGGAAATGGGGGGGGGGGGGAGAGCCCCTATTTATAGGTTTTCGCGCCTGACAGTGGCGAGACCGTCGTTCTCGTCTGACAGGGTCGAGACCGCCGTTCTCGTCTGACAGGGTCGAGACCGCCGTCTCGCCATGCCAAAGTGGCGAGACCGCCATCTGGGAAAGCGAGACCGCCGTCTCGCCATTTGCATGAGGCGAGACGGCGGTCTCGATTTCGAGACGGCGGTCTCGTCCCAAAAAGGCGAGAAACCTTATTTTTGTGCCGAAAATCCTTCCTATCCTAGTATGGGGCCTAATAGTCTCTCCTAGTGGATTGTTAGGCTTCATCCATCTTCGAATAGGAAGTCTTTTATTCTTTATTTGGAGGCCGGGCAAGATTTGGGGTCTACAGATATGAATCAGAGAATGCAAGAATTCTTCTCTATATCTCAAGAACGACATCAAGAAATCATACGACGAATCTCAGATGTAGATGATCGTGTGTGTAACTTAGAAGATAGATTTGATGCACAATTTAACAGTGATGAGAGTGAAGAGTTTTAATTGTTTTATCTTGTTTGTACTACATTAAAATTATTGAATAAAATTCTATGTTTGCATTGATTGAGGGGGAGTTGTTTACTTTTATATTTAATGCACATGTTGAGGGGGAGCTTTTATTTCTTTTGATAATAATCAAAATAGGGGGAGAAAATATTTTAAAGCCTGATATGTTTAACAATTATAATGTTACCTGGTATGTTTAATAGTTTTTTTAGTTGTGACAGTAAAAATAGGTTATTACAAAGGGCTTTAAAGCAAATTTTGATCATCATAAAAAAGGGGGAGATTGTTGAACATACAAAGATATGAAGCTTGAAGATTTTGATGATGATTCAAGAACAGAGGACTTAAAGACTTGAAGACTTATAATCATCTATATTTACTTGTAATAACTTTGTTTTATCTTTTTGAGTCTGTAAAATTAGAGTCCAAGATAGCCAACACATAATCCATCCTCTGAAAGTTCATTTTATCAAAACAACTCTGTAATAATCGATTATCACTCAGAATAATTGATTATCATGCTTTGAAACCTGTTTTCTGAAAACCTTGGCTGAATAATCAATTATTTGGGTTGATAATCGATTATCCCAGTTTGAAAACTCTGGAATAATAAATTATCAAGCCATATAATCGATAATCCTGGTCCAAAACTTCTTCTCTGCGAAAATGGTTCTGGAATAATCGATTATCACTCAAGATAATTGATTATCTACATCTGTTATGAGTTTTGAATTTCAAATTTGGACCAATTTACGAAAACCCTTTTCCCAATACTTCAAGTTTCGAAAATCATTATTTCCCAGACCCTATTCTCTCTACTTAAGGTTCTCTGAAAAAAAAACAACAATCGTTTTCCATACAGAAGTTAAGAGTTGTGATTGCTAGAGGACTTTGTGTAGGGATGAAAAAGGGGCTTTTGAAAATCAATGTGGGCTAGAAGAGATAAGAATCACTAAGTGGGTTTCTTGGTGGATTGTGTGTTATGCCGTCTCTAGGAAAAGTTGTTGTTCATCCTTTGTGGATTCAAAGGAGGTGTTCATCTGTTGTGTGACTCAAGAGAGTTGTTTTCTATTCCTTATCTTTTTCAATTTGTAATCTATTGTAACCTGTGATTAAAGTGATAACATTAATCCTCTTTTAGAGTGATTAGCAACTGGACGTAGGGTCTTTTGATCCGAACCAATATAAATCAACTGTGTAATCTTCTTTCCCTTATCTCTTTACATTACAAGCATTTTAATCGGTAAAATTTGGGGAAAAGTTTTAGAACCCTAATTTTTTATAAGAAACCAATTCACCCCCCTCTTGGTTTTTGTCCCTAAACACGAACGTTCTGCTACCCGATTCTAGCACAAAATTGCTTTAAATTGTCCTGAAAATAATAATGAGCAAAAATTAGATCAAATATATTCAAATTAATTAAAATCTGAATTACTAGCCCAATGAAGCTCAATTAATTAAAATTCACTAATAACAGACACTTAAGCCCAAAATACTAATTAAAATAAGTACAAAAAGGTAAGAAAATATGGGAATATAATGACTCATCAATTGGGTATTTGTGATCAAGGATTACATGATCAAGGCAAAATGTCTCGGTGACTTTCGCTTACCTTATGCTTTGTTAATTAACAAATTCTTTCAATACTTTACAGTCGACTTGATAGGAGAATATGATGAAACTCCAAAACCCACAAATGAAATCGATGATTCAACCCTTCAGAAGATGGGCTTCATAAAAGTGGATGGAGATTGGATTTCCAAAACTGAAGCTGGAATGTCTGAAAATGAAGATGAAGATGAAGATTCTGAACATGCTGAAATTCCATCTTCTCCAGTTCCAGAGGTTCCTCAATCTGCTGAAGAACACATGTCTACTGATTTTCAGAACATGGAGATCACACCATATTTTGCTCAACCAGATCGTGGTACTCCTCTTTCTCAGTTTGAGTGCACCATGTTGTCTCAAATGTCAACTCTGCACGAGAATCAACGAAAGCATATGCAGATGACTTACCAACACTACCAACACACCAATACTCAGTTCTCAAATCTCAGCAATCAAATTGTTGATTTATACACCAAATTGGAGGATATGCAAATGAATCAAGATCATTGGGATGACTGAATAAGTTACGACTCATGGGGTCCCTTTCTTTAACACAATTTTCTTTATCTTCTCTTCTTTTCTCTGGGCCTGTAATATTTTAACTGGCTTCTAACCAAAACACTATGACCCGGTTAATATATTATACATGCTTATATTTTGATTAAAGCTGCACTTTTCTCTATTTTTGATGAAGTCAAAGGGGGAGAAATGAATATTGAATTAAACTCACTAACACAAAAACTCCTAGTGACTTCTCTGCAGGATTATCTTCATCAAATAGGGGGAGATTCATGATGATTGACGATCTTGAAGATTTGATGAAGTCAAAGAATTTATGGAATAAGGGAAGATTTGCTGAAGTAAAAGAGTTTATGGGCTATGGGGTGTAATGATTAGTGAGTCTACATCTTGATTTAATTTGTATAATCATCTCTTAATTCCTACTTCATAAAGTTTTGTCATTAGAAAGAAATAAAAACGCCTCTAAACCTTTTAATCTATTAAAAATCTTATTAATCGTTAATATGTTCTTCAGTCTCAAAATTAACTGATAAATTTATAGATTAATCAATTAAAAATAGTTCAAAACACTTTTGTCATAATTTTAACTGATATATTTTTGAAATAATTGATTAAAACAACTTACAACATTTATTGTCACCATTTTAAATGATATATTTTTTAATTAATTGATTGAAAGCACTTAAGAAGTTTTGGAAAACCTTTTGCGAGTATTTTAACTTATACATCTTCGAATTAATCGATTAATGTAGACCCCTAATCTTGTCCGGCCTCATAATAAGACCGGAAGACCTCCTTTTCGAAGATGGATGAAGCCTAAGAAGCCATTAGGAGAGACTATTAGGCCCCATACTAGAATAGGAAGGGTTTTCAACATAAAAATAAGGATTTTTGCCTTCAAGGATCGAGACCGCCATCTTGCTTTTCGGGACCGCCATCTCGCCATTCCTGCAAGTCGAGACGGTCATCTCGTTTGGCGAGACGGCCGTCTCGCCACTTGTGAATGGCGAGATGGCCCTCCTGATTGGCGAGAAGGCCTTCTCGTTTCTGGAAAAGTCGATACCGCCATCTCGCCAAATGAGATGGTGGTCTCGCCACTTTTGCAAGGTAAGACGACCTTGTCAGACGAGATGGTCGTCTCGACCTGACAGGTGCGAATTCCTATAAATAGTAGCGCTTCCCCCCTTCATTTCACAGAGTTTTTCCACTTTCCCTTCTACAACTTCTTCAAAGTTTCTTCCTAGAACCCCTCCGAAGCATTTCCAGAGTTTCTGAGAGATTTTTATAGCGTTTCCGAGAGTTTTTTCGGCGTTGTAAAGAGCGAAGGGCTGCCAAAAAGCACCCTAATTTTCAAAGAATTAATTAAAGAGCTTGCTTCAGAGGTTTCTTCACTCTCTCCATCTCTTTATTGCTTTTACCTTTATGATTAAATTGCGTAATAGATATTAGGGCCATGTAGTCATTATTTTAATTCCGCAAATAAAAGGGTAAAAGCGTCTTTTCACAAAGTTTATTTATTAAATAGTCGGCCTATCATAGGGAACCCGAAAGGGGCGTCGTAAGGGAACTAACACTTCCCTTACACGTAACTAACTCCCTTACCTAAACTCTGGTTTTAACGACCAAAGTTGGTTTTCGAAAACCAACGCATTTTTACTCCTGTAGACCCTAAATTTTGCCCCGCCTCATAATAAAAACCAGAAGACCTTTTATTCGAAGATGGATGAAGCCTAAGAAGCCACTAGAAGAGACTATTAGGCCCCATACTAGGATAGGAGGGATTTTCGGCATGAAAATAAGGATTTTCGCCTTTTAGGGTCGAGACGGCCGTCTCGGATTCGGGACCGCCGTCTCATTTGGCGAGACGGCCGTCTCGACCTGACAGGCGCGAATCCCTATAAATAGCGGCACCATTCCCCTCATTTCACACAGTTCTTCCATTCTCTCTCTAGTCACCCCCTCAAATTCTCTTTCTAGAATCCCTCCGAAGCATTTCCGGAGTTTTTGAGAGCTTTTTAGATTTTTTATAGCGTTTTCGAGAGATTTCGGTGCTGTAAAGAGTGAAGGGCTGCCAAAAAGCACCCTAATTTTCAAGAAACTAATAGAAATCTTGCCGCGGAGGTTTCTACACTCTCTCTCTCCCCTTTACCACTTTATTTTTAATTATGCAATAGATATTAGGGCCATGTAGTCGTAATTTTAGATTCCGCAAATAAAGGGTAAAAGCGTATTTTCACCGGTTTATTTATTTAAAGTAGCTGGCCTATCATAGGGAACCCGAAAGGGGCGTCGTAAGGGAACTAACACTTCCCTTACGCGTAAATAACTCCCTTACCCAACTCTGGTTCTAATGACAAAAGTTGGTTTTTCGAAAAACCAACGCCTTTTTGCTCCTTTTCCAATATTTTCGGTAAAAACGTCGGTGGCGACTCCAGAAGAACCCTCCAAAGTTAGTTCTTGGGTTAGCCCGATTATCGAACAACCCAAGAGCACCCTTTCGAAAACCTCGCCCCTAGGTTCAGCCCGGTTATCGGACAACCTAAAGGCATTGTAATCACACCAATAAAAACGCGAAAAATGGAAAGTCGGAACCATCGCGTCGCTCCGACCGCCTCGTTTTGACGACGGCGACAGATGGCGACTCCACTGGGGAAGCCTAGATAGTTGATCCCATTTAGTGATGGGCCAGCCTAAATTAAATAAACCAAGAAAATTACACTTTTACCCTACCTTGTATTATAACATGTTTTAATGCTTGACTTTAATAACTGTTGTCTGTTTATACTTACGCAATTGTTTGAAATACAAACTGTACACAAACCCTTGCACACTACAGTTCCCTCTATACCCGGGGGCAAATGAGAAATCCATAGGGAGCGGGTGGCAGGTACGGTTCGCTGTAGTGATGGCCTTGTGCCCACCAGTGTGATCGGAAACCACCACTCAAGGTGATAACCTTCCTCTTTTGGCACAAAGACTAACTATGGCCTTAGTGCTAAGCATGGTCGGAAGGCTGGAGAGTGGGGACCCTATAATGGGGGCACCTTGGGGGCCTTAGCCTTGGTGAGAACAGTTAGAACCTACCTTCGCCAATGCACTTTTCTGCAGGAAAACCCTACCTCGTGATTAAAACGACTTCTCGCCTGTTCGTGGATGATCGAATTGCGTGTGCACCTATTTGTTGCATTTGTCTGTTGCATAGCATAACCAAACAATAGAAAAATCACAAAAAACATTTTTTACAATAAACACTCATATCTGGGACAGTCTGCCTTTTAGCTAGCCTGGTTTTAGGTTCTTTGTAAGCTAAGTAGTCACGCAGTCCGACGGAAGAGATAAAAGGCTATAAAATAAAATAAAATAAAAATTCAATTCCAAAACAATAAACGGGACCTTGTTTAAAAATATTACACTCATAAATCATATAGGTAGTTTATTTTTCCAAAACAAATATACACAAATACCATACATCATGTAGAAGCAAAACATGATAAATAGAAAAATAAAGACTCACATTCATTCCATAAGCATCATTTTCATAAGACATGCATTTTGGTTTTAGAAAATGGAGGGGACTAGTAGACAGTTGAAGAAAGTGGACATTCCCCGGTACCATACTGAGAAGTTGGAACGGCTTTGCGCAACAATGCCACCAGAGGTCCGCTCCGACTTCAAAAAATCCTATGGACGGATTCTCAACCTGCTAAAGATCTGTGTCGATCAAGTTTTCATCAGGGTACTAGTTCATTTCTGGAACTCCAGTCTGCGTTGTTTCGAATTTTCGCAGTTCGACATGGTGCCCACCTTGGAGGAGTACGAAATTATGCTAAAATGGACCAAATCAGCTGGGGTCCATATCCGCCACGGGGCATATACTCCTTCAGCGCAAGTTGCTGCCATCATCCGACTACCATTCCGGAAGACTACCCTGATAGAAAAAGGGAACATCCAGGGTTGGAAAGTCTCAATGTTAGAAGACCATCTGTCCGCTTTGGCTGAAAGGGCAAAATGGGTCGCTTTTAACAAAACCCTGGCTTTAATCATATTTGGAACAATCTTGTTTCCCGTCCACATCGACACAGTGGATCAAGCCGTGATGGATGCCTTCTTCGCCTGGGACGTGAACTCGAAGAGTCCCTTGCCTGCAATTCTTGCCGACACCTTGCTCTCGGTGGAATTCTGCCGCCAGAAGCAAGGAAAAACATTTCGTTGTTTCTCTTCACTACTCTTTGTGTGGGCCATCACACATTTTTTGCCTCTAGTCACAATGTTCCACGACCCTTTGAGGAGCTTCTCCAAAATTCCTCTCCAACGATGCTTAACCTCAGAGTGGAAGGACGAGTTGGAACAATGGGACACCAACCATTTATCCTGGGTCTGCCCTTGGTTTCGACCTGGTCCAGTCCTCATCAGATGTGGGGATTATCCGAACGTACCCTTGATAGGACTCAGGGGTTGCATAGCCTATTCACCTAGAGTAGCTATGAGACAACTCATGAGGACTCAAACTACAATTTCCCGAGGGGATCTCGGAGGATTGTGTTTCTTCGGAGACCCATGCACAATTGCTAACTCACTAGCCGTGAGAAGAGCATGGGAGAAACCAATCTTTATGGGAGATAGAAAGCTAGGAAAAGCTTGAGTGGTTGTCTCCAGTGACTATGAGGTGTGGAGAAAAAGAAGAGGGATGTCTCAACCATCCACCTCACTCATTACATGCACCAATAGTGAAGAGCTGCAAGCTCAAGTCGACGCCTTGACCTAGAGGATAGAAATCTTGGGAGCCTAGATGAGGGCCCTTGAGGAAAGAGAACAAGAATCTATCCTCACCATTGATGGTCTGCAGTGTTAGAATCGCGCAACGGAATGTTCGTGTGGTCGGACAAAAACCAAGACGGGGGTGAATTGGTTTCTTAACAAAAATTAGGTTTTCAAAATTTTCCCCAAATTTTACCAATTAAAAATCTGTGTAAATGTAAATAGAGAAGAGATAGAATCTTACACAGGAGATTTATACTGGTTCGGATCAAAAGACCCTACGTCCAATTGCTAATCACTCAAACAGAGGATTAATGCTGTCACTATAATCAAAGTTGTTACAAACAGATTACAATGGAAAAGATAAAGTAAAGAAAACACCTCTCTTGAAATCCACAAGAGATGAAGAACCGTTTTCCCTAGAGATGGCACAACACACAATCCACTAAGAACTCCACTTAGTGATTCTTATCGCTTCTAGCCCACACCAGGTTCCAAAAGCCCCTTTTTCCTCCAACAAACAGTTCTCTGGCACTCACAGCACTTAACTTTTGTTTGAAAAAGGTTGTTCTTATTTTCTGAGTGCCATAGAGAAGCTTAAGTAGAGAAATTAGGGTTTGGGAATTGGGAATTTCGGAACTAGGAGTCTTGGGATTAGGGTTTTCGAAAATAGGGTTGATTTGAAGTTGAAAATCAAAATCTGACTGAAATAATTGATTAAATGAAGTGTTAATCGATTATTACAGAGCCAAAATCAACAGAACCCCAAAACTCACTGTTTTAATCGATTAAAAGCCCTGTTAATCGATTAACAGGCCTGTTAATCGATTAACAGGTGTGTTAATCGATTATTACAGTGAACAGATACAGAAAATGGTTTTTCTCACTGTAATAATCGATTATTTGACCATTTAATCGATTAAAGCCGAGGCACTTTGATAAATTTGAGCTTTTGAAGCTTCTAAAGTGCAGACTATGTACCTGTTATCTTAAACTCTAATATTACAGACTCAAACTAATCAAAACAGAGTTATTACACTATAAAACAAGTCTTCAACTCTCTAAGTTCTTGTGTTCTTGAATCATCATCAAAATCAACAAGCTTCATGTCCATGTAGGTTCAACATCAAGTCCTTGAATGTTCAACATGTAGAGGCAATGCAAGAAAAAGTTAAGTGCTATGAGTGGCAGAGAACTTGGGGGATGACTAGAAGTGGAAGAGTCTACTCCCCCAAGGACTCACAAGAAGACGTCCCGAAGAATAAAGGAAAAAATAAAAAGATTGAAGAAAAAGAAAATAAAGAATCCAAGGAGGAGACAGATGAATTACTCCAGTTTATAAGGCAAAGTGAGTATTCCATTATTAACCAACTCAATCATACACCTGCAAAGATAACCCTATTATCTCTGATGATGAGCTCGGAACCGCATAGAAATGCCCTGATGAAGGTCTTGAGCGAAGCGCATGTACCTCACTCCATATCCCAAGAAAAGATTGAGAGGATCATCGGTCACATTATGGCAAGCGATCACCTCACCTTCACAGAGGAAGAACTCCCCCTCGAGAGATCAAACCACAACAAGCCCTTGCACATTTCCATCAAGTGCAAGGAGTACCTCATTGCCAAAGTTCTTGTGGATAACGGGTCATCCTTGAACGTGATGCCTAAGTGCACACTAGACAAGTTGACTATCCAAGGAACCCATCTGCGCCCAAGCAGCACTATCGTTCGAGCCTTCGACGGATCAAGACGAGAAGTAGTGGGAGAAGTTAATTTGCCAATCCAAGTTGGACCCACTATCTTCAACGTAGAGTTCCATGTAATGGATATTACTCCGACATATAGTTGTCTCCTCGACAGACCTTGGATTCATGACGCTAAGGCAGTACCTTCAACGCTCCACCAAAAAGTCAAGTTCATAGTGGATGACAAATTGGTCACGGTCCAAGCAGAAGATGATATCCTGATCAGTGGACCGTCCACCCAACCTTATGTGGATACGGTTGAAGAGGCCCTTGAAACATCTTTTCAAGCGCTTGAAATTGCCAGTGTAGAGAGACTTCCCAAAAACACAAAGGTAGCTCGCATAATGATGAAGCATGATTACCATCCTGTCACCGCCGTCAAAATGAGGCGGTCGGAGCGACACGATGGTTCCAACTTTCCAATTTTCGCGTTTTTATTAGTGTGGTTACAACGCCTTTAGGTTGTCCGATAACCGGGCTGAACCTAGGGGCGAGGTTTTCGAAAAGGCGCTCTTGGATTGTCCGATAACCGGGCTAACCCAAGAACTAATTTTGAAGGGTTCTTCTGGAGTCGCCACCGATGTTTTTACCGGAAACATCGGAAAAGGGGTGTAAAGGCGTTGGTTTTTGAAAAACCAACTTTGGTCATTAGAACCAGAGTTGGGTAAGGGAGTTAGTTACGCGTAAGGGAAGTGTTAGTTCCCTTACGACGCCCCTTTCGGGTTCCCTATGATAGGCCAGCTACTTTAAATAAATAAACCGGTGAAAATACGCTTTTACCCTTTATTTGCGAAATTTAAAGTTATGACTACATGACCCTAATATCTACTGTGTAATTTAAAGATGAAGCAGTAAAGAGAGAGAAAGAATGTAGAAACCTCCGAGGTAAGCTTTCTATTAATTTCTTGACAATTTGGGTGCTTTTTGGCAGCCCTTCACTCTCTACAGCGCCGGAAACCTCTCAGAAACACTATAAAAACTCTTAGAGACTCTCAGAAAACTCTAGAAATGCTTCGGAGGGGTTCTAGGAAGAGAATTTTATGAAATGACAAGAGAGAGAATGGAAGAACTGTGTGAAATGAGGGGAATGGCACGACTATTTATCGGGATTCACGCCTGTCAGGTCGAGACAACCTTCTCGTCTGATAAGGTCGAGACGGCCGTCTCGCCAAACGAGACGGCGGTCTCGCCACTTTCGCAAGACGAGATGGCGATCCTGAATAGGAGATGGCGGTCTTGACCCAAAAAGGCGAGAATCCTTATTTACATGCCGAAAATCCCTCCTATCCTAGTATGGGGCCTAATAGTCTCTCCTAGTGGCTTCTTAGGCTTCATCCATCTTCGAATAGAAGGTCTTCTGGTCTTTATTATGAGGTCAGGCAAGACTTGGGGTCTACACATCCTGGACAAGGACTGGGGGCAGATTCCCAATGTATGAGGGAACCCCCAGAATTCAAAGATAATCCTTACAAGTGTGACCTAGTATATGACCCTACTAAGGGCCGAGCAGAAGGAAGAAAAGGGAAGTCTCCCCTCCGCACACTCAAACAAATATTCTGAAGAGGAGGGATGCAAGCGTCAAGAGCTACCCTAGTCATTAGGAGATCTTTTTCTTCACTTAAGGGATGTAAACCCAATGATTGTTAGAGATTATCCCCTGGGGCTAGCCCGACCCTAGGCATTTTAGGGCACATATTCCCTTATTAATTAATAAAGAATATACTTCTTACTATCTGCTTCTCTTCTTACTATTTCATGACTAGACCTCATAATAACCTTGTCTAAGTAAACAAAAAGGAAAGAAGAATAAAAAGTGCGTCCAAGTAATCAAAACTTGCCATTGCCATTACAATCAAGCTAGTTGATTAGAAGCACAAAATAAGGCTTTACCTCACCATAAAGAAAGTCATGCTTCGCCAATATTGTGAAAAATAATAATAAACAAAAGAAAGAGAGAAAAAGCCCATAGAAGCCAAAGGCCAAAAAAAAAAGGGGCAAAATACCCGGTAGGAAACCCACTAAGGGGGCTACGCAAAAGATAGGGTCAACCCGGTAGGACACCCGAACAAAAATAAAGGGTAGCCTAGGCAAAAGTTAGGGTTACAAAATAAGGTCCGCTAGGATTCCCTAAACCAAAGCAAAAAGAAGGAACCTAGACAAAAGATAGGGCCAAAACAAAATATCCTAGTTCGAAAACCCGAAGGGCGATCTAGGGAAATCAACTAGCCAGAAAAAGAAATGGAAATAAGCTAAGGCGCAAATCCAAACAAAAAAAAAGTTTGCTTAGACAAAAGCTTAAATACCTAGGCCTAACCTTAAACCAACCATTCTTACAAAACCTTTTCTAAACCAAATTAACCATCTAAAACACAAGCCATTGAATTTACCCTTTTTACTTCTTTTCTCTTGACCCTCACAACATTATTCTAATAATTAATTTAGGAATATGGAGGCGTATAGTCAACAAGAGGATTGAAACCCCTAAAGTGAAGAAAAAGGGACACTAACATGGCAAAGTGTGCTCTACCAAAAAGAAGATAGAAAAAGAAAAAGGAAGAAAGAAAAATCAAAATTATTCTTTGGTCACAGGAAGTCCGAAATGGTACAGCCAAATACAAGAACGCAAATCAGAGGATACTCGTCGCTACAAGACACGTCAGTTAAATCCTTCTGAAAAACTAAATGAAATAGGCATTATAGGACATCAAACATGAAAGCATTGCATGCATAAAATGTTTTTGAAACGAGACCGCCTTCTCGCTTGGTGAGACGGTCGTCTCGCTTAAGGTCAAAGTCGAGATCGCCGTCTTGAGGTTCCAAATGGCGGTCCCAAATTGCACAAGTTCAAGACGGCGGTTCCGATTCTCCAAACGGTGGTCCCGAGGTTGGCCGAAAAGTCTATATATAGAGGGGCCTAGGGGGGGTTCTCCACACCTCCTCTTGCACTCCTACCCTCCATTCTCTCACTCTCAAGCATCCTACTATCAAAATGCACCGTAGAGATCAGTCTAAAAAGAGAAGAGGCTCTGCCGGCCCTAGCAGCTCTTCAGCTCCAGCTCCGCAGGACCCCACACAACTTTCACCGCTGCACCAGGCCCGCCTAGAGCACATCCAGGGGTATACATGGCACCCCATGCTAAGATTGGACTTTGGCATCCTCGCCGAATTCGGGTGGGAAGACGATGTCCGCGCCCACATCGACAGCATAGGGTGGTGCTTCCTCCTCTAGTCTCCACCCACCCACGTCTATCCTCAGGCGATGTTAGAGTTTCTCGCCTCCATCTCCTACTCTGAGACCCCTTCCATGGTGACGGGTCTCCCCCTAACAAAAATGGTGACATACTTCATCGGTGGGATGTACCGAACCACCACCCTGGACGAATTCAACGTGTCCATTGGATTCGTCCAACCTGAGGACGTGCTGACTCGGGACTACCAGGATGCCATCTGCGCATGCCCCACCAACCTCACCGCCGGCGAGATGTGGGAGGAGCTGACCGGGGCGCACACTCTGCCCACACTGCTGAAGGGCTCCGCACTTCCCCCCGCCCTCCGCATCTGCCACAAGCTGCTGGCCGGGACGATCCACGGGCGGAAAGAGAGTCAGGGTAAAGTAACCCTCCCGGACCTCTTCATCCTCTACTGTATGAGCCAGAGGCGCCGGTGCAACCCTGGCTATTTCTTCCTGAAGGCCCTCAAGGACTTCGGGAGCCGGCCCGTGGGAGCCGTCCTCATGGCTCCCCTCATTACCCCCCTAGCAGAAAAATGGGGGTGCAGTGGCAGGGAGGAACTGGCCTCCAGCCTCCGACCCGAGACTATCAACGGGTCGGTCCTGGTCAGCATGGGGATGTTGCTACGCCAAGGGACCCGGCTGATCCTCCACCCGTCACTGGACATAACTTTAGATCTTCGGGATCTCGTAGCAATGCACGATCTCCCGACACCTCCCGAGTTCCAACAACAGCAGCAACAACAACAACAACAACAGCAATACACAGACGATTTTGCTGGCATCAACCACAACATCTACGATTTGTGCCAGCAATTCGACCAGATGTCTATGAGACAAGAGCAGATGTCCCTAAGGCAGAATGTCTTCGACACGAGATTGGAGACATTAAACCAATACCAAGAGGGAATAAGGCAGGACCTGGCGGCATTCCGGCAGGAGTACCTCGACGAAGCCCGGGATCATGCAGAATTTCGAAGACATTTGTACCGACAATTCCCCTCTTACGGATCGTCTCTAGACTCGAGTCCACCATCTTAGGGATAGGGCTTAGAAAATAAACTGTTGTAATAAACTTTTATCATAAATAAAATTTCATTTCATGCATTTTGCTCTCCCTTTCAAAAAAAGAGTCAGCGTAACAAAAAAGAAACTAAGAGTAAAAATACGTATGCTAAAAAAAAGCCAAAATCCAAAATCGCGAGAAAAAAGAGATAAAATCGCGGAAAAAGGCAGGATTAAAACAAGTCAATCATCTTGACCAACAATTTTTCGACAACCAAGCAAGAGTCGAATAATAAAAAGACTACTCGACAACCAGCAAAGTTGGATGACCACCACCAAAAGATCAAAATCAAAGAATCCCCAGCAACCAACAAGCTGGATGAACACCAACAGAATCCCCGACATAGACCGGACGACCACTCTCAGAAAAGACAAAGCAGAGAACACATCTCAACACTTGGTGCATGAGCTAGAGCAGTAAGCCACCACCACAGCCAAAGGGTCAGCTACCGTAAGAAGGAGCATTCGGAGGCACAACACCAGATGAGGGTGTATACTCATCAAGCCTTACAAAAGGGGGATTACCAGATGGGGGTTCATACTCGTCAAACACCAGATGGGGGTGTATACTCATTAAGCCTTACAAAAGGGGGCTTACCAGGCGGGGGTTCATACTCGTCAAACCAGATGGGGGTTCATACTCATCAGCCGAAAGGATCAGCTACCATCAGAAGGAGCATCCTGGAGGCGCACAACGTACTTTTCCCCATAAGATCCACCGCTGCAAAGACGGGACGTCTGAAGGGCAACCGGGCAGGAGGGTCAACTCCTTTACCCTCCAGTCGATCTTCTTGGAACAACAAGCCAGCAGTCGACTAGTCGGGTAAAGGGGGGGCAGCTGTAGACCCCTAATCTTGCCCAGCCTCATAATAAGACCAGAAGACCTCCTTTTCGAAGATGGATGAAGCCTAAGAAGCCATTAGGAGAGACTATTAGGCCCCATACTAGAATAGGAAGGGTTTTCTACATAAAAATAAGGATTTTTGCCTTCAGGGATCGAGACCGCCGTCTCGCTTTTCGGGACCATCGTCTCGCCATTCCTGCAAGTCGAGACCGCCGTCTCATTTGGTAAGATGACCGTCTCGCCACTTGCGAATGGCAAGACGACCCTCCTGATTGGCGAGAAGGCCTTCTCGTTTCTGGAAAAGTCGATACTACCGTCTTGCCAAACGAGATGGCAGTCTCGCCACTTTTGCAAGGCGAGACGACCATCCTGAATGGCGAGACGACCGTCTTGACCTTGTCAGATGAGACGACCGTCTCGACCTGACAGGCGCGAATCCCTATAAATAGTAGCGCTTCCCCCCTTCATTTCACAGAGTTCTTCCACTTTCCCTTCTACAACTTCTTCAAATTCTCTTCCTAGAACCCCTCCGAAGCATTTCTGGAGTTTATGAGAATTTTATAGCGTTTCCGAGAGTTTTTCCGGCGTTGTAAAGAGCAAAGGGCTGCCAAAAAGCACCCTAATTTCTAGAGAATTAATTAAAGAGCTTGCTTCGGAGGTTTCTTCACTCTCTCCAACTCTTTATTGGTTTTACCTTTATGATTGAATTGCGTAATAGATATTAGGGCCATGTAGTCATTATTTTAATTCTGCAAATAAAAGGGTAAAAGCGTCTTTTCACAAAGTTTATTTATTAAATAGTCGGCCTATCATAGGGAACCCGAAAGGGGCGTCGTAAGGGAACTAACACTTCCCTTACACGTAACCAACTCCCTTACCTAAACTCTGGTTTTAACGACCAAAGTTGGTTTTCGTAAACCAACGCCTTTTTACTCCTTTTTCGATGTTTCCAGTAAAAACATTGGTGGCGACTCCATAAGAACCCTTCAACATTAGTTCTTGGGTTAGCCCAGTTATCGGACAATCCAAGAACACTTTTTCGAAAACATCGCCCCTAGGTTCAGCCTAGTTATCGGACAACCTAAAGGCGTTGTAACCACACCCATAAAACGCGAAAATTGGAAAGTCAGAACCATCGTGTCGCTCCGACCGCCTCATTTTGATGGCAGTGACAATTAAAAACACTTAAGAAGGTTTTGACAAATGTGCTGTCAGTATTTTAATCAATTAAACTTCAAATTAATCAATTAAAATCACTTAAAGAATTTCTTGTTAATTGACTTAATCGATTAAACTAAGTTTTTATTAGTTAAAAACACTTAGGAAGTTTTAAAAAAATTTCTACCAGTAGATTAATCGATTAAAACTCGAATTAATCGATTAAAATAACTTAAGAATTTTTTGGATAAATGTTTTAATCGATTAAAACGTATTTTTATCAATTGAAATAATTCTAGAAAATAAGGAATAACATTTTAATTGATTAAATGGTATTTTCATCAGTTAAAATAGTTAGAATCAAGAATTATTAATCAACTAAAAGATGATTTAATTGATTAATTAAACCAGTTAGTTACAAAAAGTCTCTATATAAACAAATTTGATTGGGCTCTTTAACATAGCCTTTCGTGAAATCAATCAAGCAATTATAAAGAGCTTTTCCACAGAGAAGTGTGCAACTTTTAGTGAGAATTTTCAAAGTTCCCTCTTGACCTATTCTTGTGTTCTTGCTAGTGAAGAAACTCAATCTAGTGGAATCTTTGCATCTGCATAACTGAGTTTGATTGTTCTAGTTTCTTCTTTTATTCTTTTTCAATTCATTTCTGTCTAAGTGCCTAAAAGTTTAGGCACTAGTTCTACGACTAGAATTTGGTTGCAGGTTTAGTTCAAGAACTGGATTTTGGTTTTTGGTGTAGGTTGATTGTGTTAGAATTGCGCAGCGGAATGTTTGCGTTTACGGCCAAAAACCAAGAGGGGGGGGGGGGGTTAATTGGTTTCTTAAACAAAAATTAGGGTTTTAAAATTTTTCCCAAATTTCACTGATTAAAATGCTATGTAAAGTAGATAGATAAGGGAAAGAAGATTACACAGTTGATTTATACTGGTTCAAATCAAAAGACCCTACGTCCAGTTGCTAATCACCCAAAAAGAGGATTAATGTTGTCAGTATAATCACATTTTACAAACAGATTACAAATTGAAAAGATAAAGAATAGAAAACACCTCTCTTGAGTCACACAAGAGATGAACACCTCCTTTGAATCCACAAAGGATGAAGAACAACTTTTCCTAGAGACGGCACAACACACAATCCACAAAGAAACCCACTCAGTGATTCTTATCGCTTCTAGCCCACACTAGGTTTTCAAAAGCCCTTTTTTCTTCCATACAGAAAGTTCTAGCAGTCACAACTCTTAACTTTTGTATGAAAAAGGTTTGTTAATTTAAAGAGAGCCTTAGAGAACCTTAAGTAGAGAGAATAGGGTCTGGGAAATGGTGATTTTCGAAAACAGAAGAATTAGGAATAGGGTTTTCGTAAATTGGTCCAAATTTGAATTTCGAAACTCATAACAGACGTAAATAATCAATTATCTTGAGTGATAATTGATTATTCCAGAGCCATTTTCGTAGAGGAGCAAAACAGGAGTAGGATAATGGATTATCTGGCCAAATAATCCATTATTTGCCTGTGATAATTGATTATCCTGAGTGATAATCGATTATCATAGTGAGCTATGTTAGAATCGCGCAGTGGAATGTTTGCTTGAACGGACAAAAACCAAGAGGGGGGTTGAATTGGTTTCTTAACAAAAATTAGGTTTTACAAATTTCCCCAAATTTTACTGATTAAAATGTTGTGTAAACGTAAATAGGATAAAGATAGAGTCTTACACAGAAGATTTATACTGGTTCGGATCCCTACGTGCAGTTGCTAATCACTCAAACAGAGGATTAACGATGTCACTATAATCAAATTTATACAAGCACATTACAAATGAAAAGATAGGGTAACGAAAACACCTCTCTTAAGTCACACAAGAGATGAAGAATAGCTTTCCCTAGAGACGGCACAACACACAATCCACCAAGAACTCCACTTAGTGATTCTTATCGCTTCTAGCCCACACTAGGTTCCAAAAGCCCCTTTTTCCTCCAACAAACAGTTCTCTGGCAATCATAGCTCTCAACTTTTGTTTGAAAAAGGTTGTTCACTTTTCTTAGAGCCTTAGAGAACCTTAAGTAGATGAATTAGGGTTTGGGAATTGGGAATTTTCGAAACTTGGTGTATTGGGACTAGGGTTTTCAAAAATAGGTTTAATTTGAAGTTCAAAATGCATTTCTGACTGAAATAATCGATTATCTCAAGTGTTAATCGATTATTATAGATCCAAAATCAACACGAACCCATAATCCACTATTTTAATCGATTATTTGCCCTGTTAATCGATTAACAGGCCTATTAATCGATTAACAGGAGTGTTAATCGATTATTACAGAGAGCTGATACAGAAAATGGGTTTTCTCTCTGTAATAATCGATTATTTGGCCTTTTAATCGATTAAACCAGTGTATTTTTGATAAAAATGAGTTTTTGAAGCTTCTAAAGAGTAGACTATGTGCTGGCTATCTTAGACTCTAATATTACAGACTCAAACTCATCAAAACAGAGTTATTACACAAGAATACAAGTCTTCAACTCTCTAAGTTCTTTGTTCTTGAATCATCATCAAAATCAACAAGCTTCATGTCCATGTAAGTTCAACATCAAGTCCTTGTATGTTTCAACAAGCTATTCCTGAAAACAATTTTCTTTCTGTAATAATCGATTATCCAGGGTGATAATCGATTATGATTAGGGATGGCAAAACGGGCCAGCCCGCCCCGTTTTGGCCCGCCCCGCCTTTGGCCCGTCAAAAGCGGGGCGGGGCGGGCTGGCCCGATATAGTCATGACGGTCTGTAGACCTTGGCCGCCCCGCCAAGGGGCGGGTTAGCGAGCTGGCGGCTGGCCCGCCATAATTTAGAATTTTTTTTTAATTACTTTTTTTAATAAATTTAATAATAAGATTATTATTTGTTTGTCAATAATTCAATATATATATATATATTATTTCAATTTAATAATATAAATCAATACATTATTTTAAGAAATTATAATTTAGAACAATAATAAAATTTACATAATAATAAATAATAACAAATATATATATATATATATATATATATATATAAATAACGTTAAACTTATAAATTTATATTTTTTATATTGAAAAATTCAAATACCTATATCTTTTTTATTTGATAAAACTTCATATTATTTTTGGTTGAGTAATTCTTATACCTTTAATTCAAGTAATAAGGATAAATATAATCGAGTGCTTAGGATAAATAAGGAAAACATTAGAGAAGGTTATATTTTAGGAAGGAGAATATTTTACGTGAGAATGAAACTTTTTTAATTCTCTTTTTAAAATTTTTAACTTTATATATTATCTTTATAATTAATTTTATTACAATAAAAAGTTATTTTTTATTAATTAGGCGGCCGTGGGCTGGCCCGCCCCGTCCCGCGGGTTGGCCCAACGGGTTGGCGGGCTTGGCGGGGCGGGCCAAAACGGGCTGGTGGGCTGAAAACACCAACCCGCCCCGCCATATTATGGCGGGCTGGCGGGCCAGCCCGCCGGGCCTAGCCCGTTTTGCCATCCCTAATTATGATAGTGTACTTTTGATAAAAATGAGCTTTTTAGAGATTTTAGAGGATGGACTAAGTGTTGGCTATCTTGGACTCTAATTTTACAGACTCAAAAACATAAAATAGAGTTATTACATAAGATTACAAGTCTTCAAATCTCTAAGTCCTTTGTTCTTGAATCATCATTAAAATCTTCAAGCTTCATATCCTTGTATGTTTAACAATCTCCCCCTTTGTGATGATGATCAAAATTTTCTTTAAAGCCCTTTGTAATAACCTGTTTTATCTGTCACAGCTAACAAAAACATTAAACATACCAGACAACATTAAAATTATTAAACATAAGAGGCTTTAAATAATTTCTCCCCTTATTTTGATTATGATAAAAAAATGAAAGCTCCCCCTAAATAAGTGCATAAGATAAAAAAATAGCTCACCCTCAATCAAAGCAAAAAGAAAGGTTTTATTCATTAAAGCAAATGAAGTACAAACAAGAAATATGTTGAAGAGATTAAAACTCTTCACTTTCATCACTATTAAACTGGGCGTCAAATCTGTCCTCTAAATTACATACTCTATCATCTACATCCAAAATACGTCGAATAATTTCTTGATGTCGTTCTTGAGAGATAGTGAAAAATTCCTGCATTCTTTGATTCATGTCGAACAACATATCTTCCATGGAAGGGCGGGATGTAGGGTGAGCATATGACATTCCAGCATCTGCAGCAGGCATGTCAGCAGTAGGCATGTCCTCATCATCAGAATCTTGAGCCACGTTGGCCATGTGAGGAGCATCATCTTTATGAACATAAACTCCGTTTACGTTCACCATTTGTAGCTGAGTGAGCGTGTCGTCTAGCATTCTGTTTGAATTTAGTGTCCATGCCCGTTGTTCTCCTTCAACATTGACGCCTTTATATTCAAGAATCCTGGATATGAGGAGAGTGTAAGGAATCTAGAAGGTTGGGTGACGCTTGGCCTTGAGCATTGTTAATGTGACTAAGCTTGGTCAATCAATGGGCTCATTATTCATGATGGCATGAATAATGCGAAGGTCAGCAGAAGAACATTGGGCATGGTTGGTTGCCCAGGGACACAAAATCCATAAAAGAAGATGCAGTAATAGGCGTTCTTCTTTCTTTAAAGGCCCGGCCAAAAGTTGGCGGCCAATTTCCATAGTAGGGTTGCGAAGAAAAGAGCGGTATGCCATAATGCGATTAAAATCTTCTAAGTCAGCAAGAACATTTACAGGATCCTCCCTTAAAGGAAAATGAGCAAAATTTTCCCAAATATCATCATCAATGATGATGGTCACACCCTTGACTCTAGAGGTAGCAATGTGATTAGGCATGGCAATGGGGCAGGGTGGGGGCGGGTTTTGCCTCCCCGATCCCCGCCCCAACTTTTTAATCATCCCCGTCCCCGCCTCGATCCCCACGGGGTTAGAATTAAGTCCCCATCCCCGTTCCAGTTGGGTTTCGGGTTCCCCATCCCCGATATATATTATTTTTAAAAAGATAATTACATTTATAATAAATTAATTTTATTATCTATTTTTTATATATAAATAAATATTTATAGTTTTATAATTTATAATTATTATTAATTAAATATACATTTTAATTTATTATATTTATATTAAAATATATATGTAAAAGAAATATTTAATAATTTTTTATTTATAATATTATTATTATTATAACACTGAATTCAAATATTTGGATACTTATATTATTATTATTATTATTATTATTATTATTATTATTATTATTATTATTATATATATTGTATTCAAACATTTGATTATATATATAAGTTAATTAATTTTTAAGTTGTCATTTAAAAATATGAAATATATAGTTTATAAGGAAATATTTAATATGTTAATTCTTATTCAATTAGTTCGAAGTAATAAAAGTTTAAATTAACAATTCCTTTAATCCTTTAAAATACAATTATTTTATTAAAATAAAATTTGATATATGATAAATAAGAATAATAAGATAAAAAATATGACATAATAAAACCTAATAAATATAAATTATAAATAAAATAATATTAGTTACTACTAAGATTTATGTAAAATATTTAGAAAAAGATAAAGAATAAAAAAAATTAACTTTGTGTTCATCAAATTGGTTGAAAAGATTAAAAAAAAAACAAATTGATGGGAGAGATTAAGGAAATGTGAAAAACTGAAAGGTAAGAAAGAGAATAATGTAATAAATTAATTGATATAAAAGACAAAAAAATTAAAAAGTGGGTAGAAGAAAAAAAAATTGGTAAAATATAAAAAAAATGACCTTATATGTAATAGAAAAAGAAAAAGAAATACTTTTAAAATATTAATATTTTAAAATTTAAATTTAAATATAAAGACGGGACGGGGACGGGGTTGGGGTCGGGGTGGGGATTGTATTACTCATCCCCGCCCCACCCCCGACATTTTAAAGCGGGAAAACCCGAACCCGCCCCCACCCCCGGTCAACTCGAGTTTTCCCTGTCAAACTCGAGGTGGGGATGAGTCGGTCCCCATGGGTACGAGTTTAATTGTCATCCATAAATGTGATCCCTATATTTAAAGCGAGAGTAGAAGACCCTAACTAAATCTGGATAGCAAGTACCTTGCATTTCTATGAAGGGAATGACACCTTGCTGCTCAAGGAGATTGGGGAAGTTGAATCCCCTATTGATGAATTGATCACTAATAATATATTTAGGAGTAATAATACCCCTTTCTTTCCAGAAAGTCAGGAATTCCTGTCTTCCCTCGTCGTCAGATATCCACCCTTCAATGGAATTAGGGCGGGGATGAAAAGCAGGAGCGGATCTTCTCCTTATTGGGATCTTACTACGAGATGATGAAGCCATTTAGATTAAAAAGAGAGGAAGATGAGTAGGTTTTAAGAAGAAGAAGGCTTTGAGGAGACAAGAGAGCTTGAATGTGTGTAGAATGCTTTGATTCAAGGTTTGGAAGTGTGTGGATGTGAATTGGAGCCTTCCTATATATAGAGAAACATCCTAACGGTCATAAACGGCTAGTTGGAGGAGAATTGAAGCAAAAATAGCCGTTACAAATGACTAGTTTACCCATAACATCGTAGGATAATCGATTATCAGCCTTTGATAATCGATTATTACTTCAAGTGCAGGGATAATCGATTATCAGGCTGGATAATCGATTATTCCAGTGGCAAATTTCTGATTTTGGGCATTTTTGGTATAGATAATCGATTATTACCCCAAATAATCGATTATTACAGAAAGATTTTGCATAATCCACTTATTTAAACTTCAATAATCGATTATTACCCAAGATAATCGATTATTTCAGAGAGATTAACAATTTTTCAATGTTTTAGACACAGGATAATCGATTATTTCCCTAAATAATCGATTATTACAGTACAAAATGCAAAGATTGATTAGTTAAGCAGAGTTTAGGCTATTTCTAATATTCCTAAATCACTTCTAAGTTCATAGAATCTATCCTTTGGAAGAGGTTTGGTAAATATATTTGCTAACTGATGTTTTGCATCTATATACTCAATTTGACAATTTCCTTTAGATATATGATCTCTCAAAAAGTGATGCCTAATTTCAATGTGTTTAGTTCTAGAATGCATTACACGATTCTTTGTGAGATTGATAGCAGTTGTATTATCACACATTAAATGAATATTACTTAGAAAAATACTAAAATCTTCTAATTGTTGCTTCATCCATAGGATTTGTGCACAACAATTATCAAATGCAATGTATTCAGCTTCAGTTGTGGATAACGTAACACATGCTTGTTTCTTAGAATGCCAAGACACTAAGGATGATCCTAACATATGACATGTTCCACTAGTACTCTTTCTATCTATTTTACATCCGCCATAATCACCATTAGAATATCCTATTAAACTAGGAGAAGCTTCAGATGGATAGCATAATCCAAATCCTATAGTTAAATAAGATTCTTTTGGACATGCTTGAAGTCTAGCACACATATAAACAGAATGCATAATATCAGGTTTACTTGCAGTTAAGTATAATAGAGAACCTATCATACCTCTATACATTGATTGATTAATTTCCAAACCTGATTAATCTTTATCCAAATAGCATGATGTTCCCATGGGTGTGTTAGCTTCCTTTGAAGTGTCCATTTCAAATTTCTTGAGAATCTCTTTGCAGTATTTGGTTTGAGACACAAATATGACCTCATCTGCTTTTGAGTCAAATTTTCCTAAGTTATCTTTTCCATTATTTAAAACAAAGCATTTACATCCAAATATTTTTAAATGAGAAACATTAGGCTTCCTACCATTTAACAATCCATAAGGAGTTAATTTTATGATTGGCCTAATAAGCATCCTATTCAATACATAACATGCAGTACTTACAGCATCAACCCAAAAATATTTAGGAACATTTGATTCATTTAACATTGTTCTAACAAGTTCCTCTAGTGACCTATTTTTCCTTTCTACTACACCATTTTGTTGGGGAGATCTAGGTGCAGAAAAATTATGTAAAATACCATTTTCCTCATGTCGTCGCCATCTCGAAAGAGAGGGTCGGTCGGAGCGACGCGATGGTTTTTTCGACCCTTTTTGATTTTCGCGTTTTTATGGGTGGTTACAACGCCTTTAGGTTGTCCGATAACCGGGCTAACCTAGGGGCGAGGTTTTCGAAAAAATGTCCTTGGGCTGTCCGATAACCGAGCTAACCCAAGGACTTATTTGTTTTTGGGTTCTGTGGAGTCGCCACCGATGTTTTTACCAGAAACATCGGAAAAGGTTTTTTTAAAAGGCGTTGGTTTTCGAAAATCACCTTTGGTCATTAGAACCAGAGTTGGGTAAGGGAGTTAGTTACGCGGTAAAGGAAGTATTAGTTCCTTTACTACGCCCTTTCGAGTTCCCTATGATAGGCCAGCTTTTATTGTTAATAAATAAACCAGAAAAATACTCTTTTGCCCTTTTTATTGTGCAGAATTTAAAGTGATGACTACATGGCCCTAGTCTATTGCATAATTTAAATTAAAGCGGTAAAAGTAGAGAGGGAGATATTAAACCTCCGAAGCAAGCTTTGTTTTTATTTCTTTAAAAGAAATGGGTGCTTTTTGGCAGCCCTTCACTCTACAAGACGCCGTAAACTCTTCTGGACGCCGAAAAATGCTCTCAAAGACACTCAGAAACTCCGGAAATGCGTCGGAGGGATTCTAGAGAGAAGTTTTTAGAGAGAAGGCAGAGCTAGGAGCTTGTGGTGTGTGGAAATGAGGGGGGGAGAGCCCCTATTTATAGGTTTTCTCGCTGTCAGGTGGCGAGACCGCCGGTCTCATCTGACAGGGTCGAGACCGCCGGTCTCGTCTGACAGGGTCGAGACCGCCGGTCTCGTCTGACAGGGTCGAGACCGCCGTCTCGACCTGTCAAACACGGCGAGACCGCCGTCTGGAGAAACGAGACCGCTGTCTCGCCCTTCGCAGGTGGCGAGACCGCCGTCTCATCAAGCGAGATGGCGGTCTCGCCACTTGCATGAGGCGAGACGGCGGTCTCGTCCCAACGAAGCAAGAAAACTTATTTTTTTTGTACAGAAACTCCCTCCTATCCTAGTATGGGGCCTAATAGTCTCTCCTAATGGCTTGTTAGGCTTCATCCATCTTCAAATAGGAGGTCTTTTGGTCTTTATTTGGAGGCCAGGCAAGATTTGGGGTCTACAGTTGCCCCCCCTTTACCTGACCAGTCGACTGCTGGCCTTTTATGCCGAGGTGATCGACTGGAGGGTAAAGGAGTTGACCTTCTTGCCCGGTTGCCCTTCAGATGTTCCGTCTATGCGGCGAGTGATCTTCTGGGGAAATGTTGTGTTGTGCGCTTCTAGGATGCTCCTTTGACGCGGTAGCTGACCCCTTCGGCTGATGAGTACGAACCCCCATCTGGTTTGACGAGTATGAACCCCCACCCGGTAAGCCCCCTTCTGTAAGGCCTGATGAGTACACACCCCCATCTGGTGTTTGACGAGTATGAACCCCCGTCCGATGAGCCCCCTTCTGTAAGGCCCGATGGGTACGTACCCCCATCTGGTGTTAAACCTCCGGATGCTCCATCTTACGGTAGCTGATCCTTTGGCCGTGGTGGCGGGTTACTGATTCTGATCATGCGCCTATGTGAAACCTCGGGATGCTCCTTTGACGTGGTAGCTGACCCCTTGGCTGACGAGTATGCACCCCCATCTGGTTATGTGCCTCTGGACGCCCCTTCTTGTGGTAGTTGATCCTTTGGCGATGGTGGCGGCTTACTGATTCTGATCATGCGCCGGTGTGAAACCTCGGGATGCTCCTTTGATGCGGTAACTGACCCCTTGGCTGACGAGTATGAACCCCCGTCTGGTTATGTGCCCCTGGATGCCCCTTCTTGCGGTAGCTGATCCTTTGGCGATGGTGGCGACTTACGTATTCTGATCATGCGCCTATTCCTTGGGGAGTAATTTTTGTGTTGGTAGATGTATTTGGACCTCTTGCATGGTCATCCGGGCTGCGCCGGGGATTTTGTATTTCATCCAGCTTTGTTGGTTGCTGGGGATTCTTTGTTTTTTGTTCTTTTAGTGGTGATCATCCGATCCTTACTGGTTGGTCGGATGGGTCTTGGTTTTGTTCGACTCTTGTTTGGTAGTCAAAATTTTGCTGGTTGAGGTGATGGCTTAGTCCTGCCTTTTTCTCGCGGTTTTATCTCTTTTTTCTCGCGATTCAGGATTTTGGCTTTTTTCTTGAGCGTACGTCTTTTTACTCTTAGTTTTCTTTTTTGTTACGCTGACTTTTGGAAAGGATGGCAAAAGGTCGGCGAAGTCGTACCGGGATACCCTTTTTTTTGTTGTTCTTTATGAATGCAAGCATGAGGCTGACCTTCCTATATGAATGCCTTTTATTTTTATTTGTTTTACTTTTGACAAAGTCATTTTTGTGCGACTATTTGTGTGTGGATGCTGTTGATGCAATTTTATTTTAGTTGAGGGCATCTAGAAAGTGACCGGTACTTCCTTCTTCTTTCTTTTTTTTTCTCTCGTGATTATTCTTTTTGCACTTTTTGTTTTGACCCTATCTTTTGCCTAGACCGCCCTTTGCGGGTTTTCGATCTAGCGGGTTTTGTTTGAGATATTTTGATGGTTTTTTTCCTTTTTACGAAAGCCTTATCTTTTGCCTAGACCGCCCTTTGCGGGTTTTCGATCTAGCAGGCTACCCTATACTTTTTACTTGGGACGGCCCTGGTTGGTGGTGTTTGTCTTTTGTTTTTATGCTTTTTCGAATTGCTTGTTTTATGCATGCTCATATTTCGTTAATACAGAGGCATTTACACAAGTAGGTAAAGAGAAGAAAAGACAATTTTATTGATATAAACAGATGGTTTTTTTTTACATGGGGTTTTACAAAAGAATTTGTAAGCAGGGCTGGCCAAGGTTGGCTAAACTGTATGAGGGTGCCACAATCATGTCTGTGATCTCTGTTTCCCCATTTTTCCTGGTCCCTTCAGTTGAGATGCTTGAATGCGGAGTGAAGACTATGCGAAGTCTGCTTGCTATTGTGGAGGTATTACCTTAGTCGCCTTTGCGGTTTTCGGCTAAGGTAATCATTGCTCTATTTTCATCATCTTTTTTTTGTTTTTTTTTTTGTTTTTTTTTTTTTGAACCTCTAATTTTTGCCTAGGACGTGTCCTAGCGAGGAATGTAGACCCTATCTTTTTCCCAGGACGCTCTTTGCGAGTTTTCATCCTGACGGGTCATGAGCAATGTCTTTAGGCGTAATATTTTTTTACCGCATCTGAGTTGACAGGATATCGGAGCTCTTCTCCATCCATATTGGTGAGGATAAGGGCTCCCCCTGAGAAGGCTCGCTTGACCACAAAGGGTCCTTCGTAGTTTGCTGCCCATTTCCCGATTTTGTCTTTCTGGGCTAGAAGCAGTTTCTTCACTACTAGATCTCCTTCTTGGAAGGTGCGGGGATTGACCTTCTTGTCGTAGGCTTTCTTGATTTTCTTTTGGTAAGCCTGCCCCCGACATATGGCGTCCAGCCGTTTTTCTTCGATTAGGTTTAATTGATCATACCGGTTTTGGACCCATTCAGCTTCTGTCAATTTTGCTTCCATGACAACTCGCAGGGAGGGTATTTCGACCTCTATTGGTAGTACGACCTCCATTCCGTATACGAGGGCAAACGGGTAGCCCCTGTGGAGGTTCGTACTGACGTTCGATAGCCATGTAAGGCAAAGGGAAGCATTTCATGCCAATCTTTGTAGGTGACCACCATTTTCTGGATGATTTTCTTGATGTTTTTGTTAGCTGCCTCTACTGCTCCGTTCATCTTTGGTCGATACGGAGAGGAATTGTGGTGCTAGATTTTGAAGTCTTGGCATAATTCCTCCATCATCTTATTGTTGAGATTGGTCCCATTATCAGTAATGAGCCTATGAGGGATGCCGTACCGACATATTATATTTTTCTTGATGAAGGTGGTCACCACTTTCCGGGTTACATGTGCGTACGATGTTGCCTCAACCCACTTGGTGAAATAGTCGATTGCTACAAATATGAAGCGATGGCCGTTAGACGCTTTGGGTTCAATGGGTCCGATGACATCCATGCCCCACATAGAAAATAGCCATGGTGTAGCCAGGTTACTGAGAGGTGTGGGCGACACATGAATGTTATCGGCGTATACTTGGCACTTATGACATTTCTTGGCATATTGGTGGCAATCAGCTTCCATTGTGGACCAATAGTACCCTGCCCTGAGGATTTTCTTTATCTTGACATGCCCGGGTGCATGGGTTCCGAAAGTCCCTTTGTGGATTTCTTTTATCAATGTTTGGGCTTCTTCTTGGTCCACACACCTTAGGAGGGTGGAATCGGGGCTCTTTTTGTAGAGGGTTCCTTCAATCAACGTGAACCCTGTGGCTCTCTTGCGAATGGTTCGCTTATCATTGTCACTGACTCCTTCGGGGTATTCGCCCTTCATGAGGTACCGCTTGATGTCATGGTACCAGGAGTTTTGATCGTGCTCGCCATTTACTGCCATGCAGAAAGCTTGTTTATCATGCAATTTGACTTGAATGATTGGCATCTCATGTTCCTGGTCCAGGGAAATCATGGATGATAGAGTGGCGAGGGCGTCGGCAATTTGATTGTCCTCCCTAGGGATATACTAGAAGGTGACGCTTTCCATTCTCGAGACCAGCTCATGGATGTACTCTAGATATGGGATCAATTTGGTGTTTCGGGTTTCCCATTCAACCTTAAGTTGGTAGATGACGAGGGATGAATCACCGAATATTTTGAGCTTGGTGACCCCATGATCTAAAGCCGCTCGGATTCCTAGCGCACATGCTTCGTATTCGGCCATGTTGTTGGTGCAATCAAAATTAAGCCTGGTCGTTACAGGGATGTGCTTCTTTTCGGGGGATATCAAAATAGCTCCTACCCCGTGTCCAAGCATGTTTGAAGCCCCGTCGAAGAACATGGTCCACATCTCTTCTTTGGTCTCTTCGTGTTTGATGTGCATGATATGCTCATCGGGAAAGTCATCCTGTAAGGATTGGTATTCGTCTGTGGATCCATGGGCTAGATAATCCGCCAGGGGACTTCCTTTAATAGCTTTCTGGGTGACATGGACGATGTCAAATTCTGAGAGGAGAACCTGCCACCTAGCTATTCTTCCGGTCAAAATGGGCTTTTCGAAGAGGTATTTGATTGGATCCATTTTGGAGACCAACCATGTTGTATGCCGAGCCATGTACTGTCTGAGACGTTGGGTGACCCACACCAATGCGCAACAAGTTTTTTCAAATGGTGTATAACGGGTTTCATAATCTGAGAATTTCTTACTGAGATAGTAAATGGCCCGTTCCTTTTTCCCGGTTTCATCATGTTGGCCGAGCACACATCCCATTGACTCTTCGAGGATTGATAGATATAGGATCAGAGGTCTCCCTTCAACGGGTGGTACCAATACTGGTGGATTGGTTAAACAAGTCTTGATTTTATCGAACGCTTGTTGGCATTCTTCGTTCCACACCGTTGGCTGATTCTTGCGCAACAGTTTAAAGATGGGTATACATTTATCTGTTAACTGTGCGATAAAACAGGCAATGTAGTTGATTCGGCCTAAAAAACCTCTGACCTCCTTTTCGGTGCTTGGTGGAGGCATTTCCAGAATTGCCTTAGTTTTATCGGGGTCTACCTCAATTCCCCTTTCGCTGACAATGAATCCTAGGAGTTTTCCTGATCGTACTCCGAAGGTACATTTTGCCGGGTTTAGCTTAAGTTGATACTTCCGAAGTCGATCAAAAAGTTTTCGGAGATATTGAATGTGGTCCACCTCATTTCTGGACTTGGCGATCATATCGTCCACATATACTTCTATTTCCTTGTGGATCATGTCATGGAATAATGTGACCATAGCCCTTTGGTAGGTAGCCCCTGCATTTTTCAGCCCAAACGTCATTACCCGATAGCAGAAAGTGCCCCATGGTGTAATGAAGGAGGTTTTTTCTCTATCCTCAACGGCCAGTTTGATTTGGTTGTACCCCGCATACCCGTCCATGAAGGAATACAACGTGTTGGTAGCGGTATGGTCTACCAGTGTGTCTATGTGTGGCAGGGGAAAGTCGTCTTTTGGACTTGCTCGATTGAGGTCCCTGTAATCCACGCAGACCCTGACCTTCCCGGTCTTTTTTATGATGGGTACTATGTTGGCCAACCATTCTGGGTATTTGGAGACTACCAGGAAATTGGCATCCAACTGCCTTTGCACCTCCTCCTTTATCATTAGAGACCAGTCGGGTTTGATTCTCCTGAGCTTTTGCTTTATAGGTCGGAACCCCTCTTTTAGTGGAAATCTGTGTTCCACTATGCTCGTGTCAAGACCAGGCATGTCATGATACGACCAAGCGAATACATCTATATATTCTTTCAGAAGCTGTATTAACTCCTTTTTCATGCTACTTTCCATTTGGGTGCCGATGTTCACCTTTTTATCCTCATCCTCTTTTCCCAAATTAACAGTTTCTATTTCTTCCCGATGTGGTTGTATGATGCGTGTTTCTCTTTCCAGCATTCTTTGCATATCCGGAGAAATGGTCTCCTGCTCACTGTCGGACTCAATCCATTCGCCTTCCGTTTCTGGGGTCCGCGGAGATTCATCAATCACAGACATGATGTGTTTTAGGTTCTGTTTTAGTCATAGATTTTATTATTCATTTTATTTTTTGAAAGAATAATAAATAGAAGAGGGAAAAGAATGAATATGACAAAATGCCTCGTATATTAATGAAGATGAAGATGTATGTACAAGCCCTTTTAATCAAAATTCCTGCAGCCACGGGCGGGGACCGCAGGAGATATAGAGAAAAGCTTTAAAAAAGAAAAAGACCCTAGGGCTGATCCTCTCAGTCCTCCCTCTCTGCTACTCTGGCTTCGACAGAGGTTTGTCATCCGTGCTGGAAGCAGAGGCATCAAAGGTTATCCAACCAGCGTCAATTAATTCTTGGACCTTATACTTCAAGGTCAAGCAGTTGTCGATTGAATGCCCTGGTGCATCCGAGTGGTAGCTACATTTTTCATTGGGCTTGTACCATTCGGGATAGGGAGGCTCCAGTTGCTTCTTGGGAGGAACGCGGGCCAGGAGGCTGGCCTCCAACAGCTGCAGGGCAGCAGCTTCGCATAGGAGGTGGGGATAGGCGTGAATTTCCTCTCCTTTTTTCGTGGTTGCTGCTCTGCCTGAGGGGTGGAGGAAGGGGTTGCAAAATTAATGGCATGCACGACCTCTTCTTTCTTTTTGAAGGGCTTCTTAAATGACATGCTGGAAGGAGAGGGTCGTGCTATTTTTCCGCTTCTCAGCCCTTGCTCCACTCTTTCTCCTACAGTGACTATGTCCGAGAAGAGATTGGAGGTACTGGCTATCGCCTTGTCGTAGTATGCTCCGGTCAGTGAGTCTATGAACATAGCCACTGTTTCTTTGTCTGTGAGGGGAGGTTCTACCTGGGCCGCCATTTCCCTCCACCTTTGGGCGTACGCTTTAAAGGGCTCGTCATTCCTCTTGCTCAGAGTTCTGAGATCTGACCTGTCAGGGGTCAGATCGATGTTGTATCGGTAATGACGGAGAAAAGCGTCAGCCAACTGTTTCCAGTTCTGGACCTGCCCTCTCTCTAACTGCATGTACCAGTTAAGCGCTATGTCTGCCAAACTCTCCTGGAAGCAGTGGATCAGGAGCTTCTCGTTTTCAGCGTGGGCGGCCATCTTATGACAATACATCGTAAGATGGTTCTTGGGGCAGGTCATCCCGGCGTACTTGGGGAAGTCCGGGATTTTGAACTTGGGAGGGAAGCAGATGTCCTTCACGAGGCACATGTCAGCCACCTCCTTGACGTCGAAGTTATGCCCTTCGACCGCCTTCAGCCTCTCTTCCAGGGCGGAGAGTTGTTGTTTGGACACTTCTGGAGTAAGGATGCGTGCAGTCTTTGTTAGAATCGCGCAGCGGAATGTTCGCGTGGTCGGACAAAAACCAAGAGGGGGGGTGAATTGGTTTCTTAATAAATATTAGGTTTTCAAAATTTTCCCCAAATTTTACCAATTAAAAACTGCGTAAATGTAAATAGAGAAGAGTAGAGAAGATTACACAGTAGGTTTATACTGGTTCGGATCAAAAGACCCTACGTCCAGTTGCTAATCACTCAAAAGAGGATTAACGCTGTCACTAAGAACAAATTGTTACAAACAGATTACAAATGAACAGATAAAGATCAGAATACACCTCTCTTGAAATCCACAAGAGATGATGAACAGCTTTCCCCAGAGACGACACAACACACAATCCACTAAGAACTCCACTTAGTGATTCTTATCGCTTCTAGCCCACACCAGGTTCAGAAAGCCCCCTTTCCTTGCAACAAACAGTTCTCTGGAACTCACAGAACTTAAGTTTTGTATGGAAAAGGTTGTTCTTCTTTTCTGAGTGCCAAAGCAGAGTTTAAGTAGGGAAATTAGGGTTTAGGAATTGGGGATTTCGAAACTAGGGTTCTTGGTAATTGGATTTTCGAAAATAGGGTTTGTTTGATGTTTAAAATTAGAAACAGCTGAAATAATCGATTATTTGGAGTAATAATCGATTAAAACGAAGCCAAATACGTCAGAACCCAATCCTCTCTAGTTTAATCGATTATTTGATGAAATAATCGATTATCTCGTACGAACTGTACGGAATAATCGATTATTTTGCTGTTTAATCGATTAAAGCGATGAGTTTTAGACGGAAAATGGTTTTCTCATCTGTTTTAATCGATTATATACTTATTTAATCGATTAAAGCCGAGCCTGAATGATAAATTTGAGCATTTTGAAGCATCTAAGTTACAGACTATGTACCGGCTATCTTAGACTCTAAAATTACAGACTCAATCAAGCTAAAACAGAGTTATTACAATACAGAAATCATCAATCTTCAATCTTCAATACTCTAAGTCTTTAAGCTCTTGGATCATCATCAAAATCAACATTCTTCATGATCATTATTTGCAACATCAAGTCCTTGAATGTTCAACAATCTCCCCCTTTTTGATGATGATCAAAATTATCTTTTTAAAGCCCTTGTAATAACATGTTTTATCTGTCATACTAACAAACACATTAAACATACCAGATAAAATTTAAAATTGAATATAGGCTTTAAATTTTTCTCCCCCTATTTTGATTATAATCAAAAAGAACTCTGAAAGAACAAACATTAGATCTCCCCCTCAAAATATGCATAATTTAGAGAAAGCTCCCCCTTAATCATAGCATGAAAGAAGCATCATATTTTATTTCATAATCATTCATCCATTACAACATCAAGACAATAACAAAAGAAAATACATAACAGAATTTAAAATTCTTCACTATCATGATCATTAAAGATTGCAAGAAAAACTTGATTGCAAGTGTTAGAAGTGAGTATAATTGAACTAGAGGTCTCTATATATAGGGAAAATACTTCCAACGGTCATATAGAAGAGATTCCATGGCAAAATATCCGTTGGCAACGGCTAGAAGCAAGACTGGTCGCATTTAATCGATTATATCTCAAAATAATTGATTATCTCTATATCAGACAACTTTAATCGATTATTTCTAGCAAATAATCGATTATTCCAGAGGAGAATACCCTATTTTGGACGTTTTGAGGGAAAATAATCGATTATCACTTCCAATAATCGATTATTCCAGAGGCTATATCAAGTTTTTGAGATTTATATGCATAATAACCTATGAACATGCTACACCACGAATTTTAACATAACAATCATCCAGAAACAGTCAAATTAAGCAAATTTTAAGCTATTTCTAATATCCCTAAGTCTCTCCTAAGATCATAGAATCTATCCTTGGGTAGAGGCTTAGTAAATATATCTGCTAATTGACGTTTAGTGTCTACATACTCTATTTTGCAGTTTCCTTTGCTGATATGATCTCTTAAAAAGTGATGTCTAATCTCAATATGCTTAGTCCTAGAGTGCATTACTGGATTCTTAGTTAGATTGATTGCACTCGTATTATCACACATTAATGGAATGTCATTTAAATATATGCTATAATCCTCTAATTGTTGTTTCATCCACAGAATTTGAGCACAACAACTACCAGCTGCAATATATTCAGCTTCAGTGGTAGATAAAGCTACACATGCTTGTTTCTTAGAATGCCATGATATTAAGGATGAACCTAACAAATGACATGTCCCACTAGTGCTTTTCCTATCAATTTTACATCCACCATAATCAGCATCAGAATATCCTAATAAACTAATACAAGCATCAGACGGATACCACAAGCCAAATCCAGTAGTTCCTTTTAAGTATTTTAAAATATGTTTTACTGCAATTAGGTGAGATTCTTTAGGACAAGCCTGAAATCTAGCACACACACAGACATAATGCATAATATCAGGTCTACTTGCAGTTAAGTATAATAGTGATCATATCATACCTCTATACATAGTTTGATTAACTTCCAAACCTGATTCATCCTTGTCTAGATAGCATGAAGTTCCCATGGGTGTGTTAGCTTCCTTTGAGGTGTCCATACCAAACTTTTTGAGAATCTCCTTGCAGTATTTAGTTTGAGAGATGAAAGTGCCATCTTTAAGTTGCTTGATTTGAAGTCCAAGGAAGAATGTCAATTCTCCCATCATAGACATTTCAAACTCTCCCTGCATAATCTTAGCAAATTCTACACACAGCGAATTATCAGTTGATCCAAAAATAATATCATCAACATATACCTGGACCAATAAGATATGTTCTTTAACTTTCTTAATAAACAGTGTAGAATCAATTCTTCCTCTTGAAAAATCATTTGCAGTTAGGAAACTACTTAATCTTTTCATTCCAAGATCTAGGAGCTTGTTTTAACCCATATAATGCTTTCTTTAATTTGTAAATATGATTAGGATTATTAAAATCTTCAAATCCAGGGGGTTGCTCTACATATACTTCTTCTTTGATAAAACCATTTAAAAATGCACTTTTAAGATCCATTTGATATAATTTAAATTTCATAATAGATGCATAGACAAGAAGTAGGCGTATAACCTCTAACCTGGCAACAGGAGCATAAGTTTCATCATAATCTATACCTTCCTCCTGACAATAGCCTTTTGCAACAAGTCTGGCTTTATTCTTTGTTATATTACCATCTTCATCAAGCTTATTTCTAAATACCCATTTAGTTCCAATGACTTGATGTGACTCTTCTCTTGGAATTAATTCCCAGACTTGATTCCTTTCAAATTTGTTAAGTTCTTCTTGCATGGCTATGCACCATTGATCATCTTTAAGTGCTTCCTCAATGTTTTTAGGTTCTATCTGTGACACAAAAGCAACAGACATACAAAAATTATTCATATTTCTTGTTCTTACCCCTTTTTAGATGTCACCTATAATGTTGTCCAATGAGAGTCCTCTAGGTGATTGCCATTCTTTTGCTAATTGAGGAGTTTGAGAAGGCACATTTTCTTCCAATTCATCAAGAGCCTCTCTTATATACTCATCATCACCTGCAAGTTCTTTATTTGACTCAAGAGGATTTCCCCCAAGGTCTACAATCTCATCAAAGGTAACATGTATAGATTCTTCTATATTCAAAGTTCTCCTATTAAACACTCTATATGCCTTGCTAGTTAATGAATAACCTAGAAAAATGCCCTCATCGGCTTTTGAGTCAAATTTTCCTAGATTGTCCTTTCCATTATTTAGCACAAAACATTTACATCCAAAAATCTTTAAATGAGAAACATTAGGTTTTCTACCATTAAATAATTCATATGGAGTAGATTTAATAATTGACCTAATGAGCATTCTATTTAAAACATAACATGCAGTGCTAACCGCATCAGCCCAAAAATATTTAGGAACATTAGATTCATTTAACATAGTTCTAGCAAGTTCCTCTAATGACCTATTTTTCCTTTCAACTACACCATTTTGTTGGGGAGTCCTAGGAGCAGAAAAGTTATGTAATATACCATTTTCCTCACAATAATTCTCAAACTTTTCATTTTGAAACTCACCACCATGGTCACTTCTTAAAACTTTAATTCTTAGGTCTTTCTCATTTTGAATTTGTTTAGCAAACTTTCTAAAGACCTTAAAAGCTTCACTTTTCGTAGTTAAGAAAAATGTCCAAGTGTACCTAGAGTAATCATCAACAATTACAAGTCCATAATAATTTCCACCAAAGCTTTTTATCCTAGAAGGTCCAAATAAATCTAAATGTAATAATTCTAGGGGTTTTGAAGTGGAAATCACATTCTTTGATTTAAAAGATGATTTTACTTGTTTACCTTTTTGGCATGCATCACACAATCTATCTTTTTCAAATTTTAACTTAGGCAATCCAATAACTAAGTCTTTTGATATCAATTTATTCAAGTGATGCATGTTTATATGAGCCGCTCTTTTATGCCATAACCAAGGGTTTTCTTCCTTAGCAACTAAACATGTTATACTAGACTCATGTAAACAATCCAAATCAATCAAATATATGTTGTTATGCCTAATGCCTTTTAATTCTACTTTTTCGGAATCTACTAAATGTATGGTGCAAAATTTGCTTTCAAAAGTTACCTTGAATCCTTTGTCACACAATTGGCTTATGCTAAGAAGGTTATGCTTTAATCCATCAACAAGAAGCACATCCTTAATCTCCAATGTGTTTGCACCACCTATGTTTCCAATTCTGAGAATCTTCCCTTTGTTGTTATCCCCATAAGTCACATATCCTTGTTCTTTGGCTTTGAAACTTACAAATTTCGTTTTATCTCCAGTCATATGTTTTGAGCATTCACTATCAAGATACCACATAGACTTCTTTGATTTGGAAATTTCCTCAAAACAAGAACATAGTAAACTTAGGTCCCCATAACTTTTGGGTCCTTGGGGTTAGAGACATAACAATCTATTTAAATACTGCAAAACTTTCTCATAAAACTTTTCAAGTTATTTTAACTGATAAAAAATAAGTTTTAATCGATTAAAACGCTGTGTAGAAAATTTCTAAGTTGTTTTAATCGATTGAAAGGAGATTTAATCGATTAAAATAGTTCTGATCGGTCATAACTAAATTCTGATCGATCATAACTGATTCTGATCGGTCATAATTGGATTCTGATCGATCATCCTGACCCTTTAAGTGATTTTAATCGATTGAAACAGTTCTGATCGCTTATAATTAAAATCTGATCCATCTCATTTGATTCTGATCGGTCATAATTGGATTCTGATCGATCATCCTGACCCTTTAAGTGATTTTAATCGATTAAAACGTGTTTTAATCAATTTAAAAAATTCTGATCGCTCATAATTAAAATCTGATCGATCACATTTGATTCTGATCGGTCATATTTGTATTCTGATCGATCATAATGAGTTCTAAATGGTTTTAATCGATTAAAAACAAGTTGTATCGATTAAAATGCTGTAAAAACACTTCTTTGAACATTCTAAGTGATTTTAATCGGTTCTTTCAAAACTATATCAGTTAAAAACATGTTTAAGAAAGCTTTTGTAAAAATACTTTGTTTTTAGTTGTTTAAAACGATTTTAGAGGCATTTCGCAAAAATCTTTAAGTGAAGAACCTTCATGCAGCAGAAAAGATAAAATGATTTTACCTAAGCATTCTGTTTAAAACATACTAAATGATCCATTTTCTTTGAATAAATACACGATACAAATAGTTCATTTAACTATAGGAACCCAAATATATTTACCTTTAGGTACACCAAAATGTTTAATTTTACATCTATTTGACGTGTGACCTTGTTTCATACAATAAAAACATGCTTTTGATGTAGCTATGGAATAATATGCATTCTTTACCAAACATGCTCTAGATCCTTTTTCTACCCATACTCTTTTCTTTTTAGTTTTACTCTTTTTCAAAGGAACTCTTTGATTTACATTATTTTGAGCAATTACCATTTCATGCTTCTTAAGATCATCAATTTCTTTTTCGGCTTTGTCAAGCAAATGGTTAAGAATATCTACGTCATATTCATGCTCTTTACAATTTGCACAAGCTAAGTCCTTATTCTCATCTAAGCATACAATTTTCGTATTAGCTACCTCCTTTTCTTCTAAACATGCAATTTTTAATTTTAAGGACTCATTTTCCTTTTCGGATCTTCTTAGATTTTTCTTTTCAACTTTAAATTCGTTTTTCATATTCATAAATGCAGTAAATAACTCATTATAAGCATTTTGCAATTCATCATGGTCATTTTCTTCACTAGAGGATGAATCGGAATCACTAACCTCAAAATCGAAGAAATGTTGTCATTTGCCATTAAGCAAATGTTTGCTTCTATTTCCAGAGTAGCTTGATTCTGAATTTGAATCACTGTCATCCCAAGCAATATATGCTTTCTTCTTGAATTGCTTTTTTCCCTTGTGTTCATCATTTTTCTTGTTTGGGCATTCGGTCTTCATATGCCCTGCTTCACCACAACCATAGCATTTTATATTAACGAAAGAATTTTCTTTTACCTTTCCCTTACCTTTGAAAGGATGTCTTCCTTTTGCTTTCATCAAATTGGTGAACTTCTTTATAAAAAGACTCATCTCTTCTTCATCATTTTCGGAGTCTTCTTCTTCTTCTTTCTTATTTTTGCTTTTTGAAATCTCGGTCTTGAAAGCTAGGTTCTTCTTTTGATATTGACCCTCTTCCTCATTTAGCCTTCCAAGGTCAAGCTCATGCTCCCTTAGCTTTCCAAATAACGCCGCCATAGACATAGTGGCAAGATTTTGTGACTCCGAGATGGTCGTCACCTTAGGTTGCCATTTCCTATCCAGAGATTTCAAAATTTTAACATTTAATTCATCAACGTCAAATACTTTACCTAATCCGATGAGATGATTCACAATATGAGTGAAACGCTTTTGAACGTCGAAAATCGTTTCGCCGGGTTGCATCCGGAACATCTCGTATTCTTGGATTAGGGAGTTTTTACGCGCTCTTTTGACGTCGTCAGTTCCTTCGTGGGTTACTCTAAGCATTTCCCACATTTCCTGTGCACTTTTACAAACTGAAATTCTATAAAACTCATCAAGGGTTAGAGCAGATGAAATAATGTTTCTAGCCCTAACATCAAATTGTGCTTTTCGACTTTCGTCTGCAGTCCATCTAGAAAAAGGTTTAAGAACGTCAACACCGTTCTCAGTAGTTTTAGGAACAAATGGACCGTTTAAAATTGCGTCCCAAACGCCTCTATCAACAGACTCTAAAAATATTTGCATACGTACTTTCCAAAAAGGATAATTTTGACCTGCAAAAAGTGGGGGTCTGTTGATAGACGCACCTTCGGCAAAAGTTTGATTTTGTCCGGCCATTTTCGAAAATTTGAATGATTATCAAAGAAAGCTCTGATACCACTTGTTAGAATCGTGCAGCGGAATGTTCGCGTGGTCAGACAAAAACCAAGAGGGGGGGTGAATTGGTTTCTTAATAAATATTAGGTTTTCAAAATTTTCCCCAAATTTTACCAATTAAAAACTGCGTAAATGTAAATAGAGAAGAGTAGAGAAGATTACACAGTAGGTTTATACTGGTTTGGATCAAAAGACCCTACGTCCAGTTGCTAATCACTCAAAAGAGGAATAACACTGACACAAAGAACAAATTGTTACAAACAGATTACAAATGAACAGATAAAGATCAGAATACACCTCTCTTGAAATCCACAAGAGATGATGAACAGCTTTCCCCGGAGACGGCACAGCACACAATCCACTAAGAACTCCACTTAGTGATTCTTATCGCTTCTAGCCCACACCAGGTTCAGAAAGCCCCCTTTCCTTGCAACAAATAGTTCTCTGGCACTCACAACACTTAACTTTTGTATGGAAAAGGTTGTTCTTCTTTTCGAGTGCCAAAGCAGAGTTTAAGTAGGGAAATTAGGGTTTAGGAATTGGGGATTTCGAAACTAGGGTTCTTGGTAATTGGATTTTTGAAAATAGGGTTTGTTTGATGTTTAAAATTAGAAACAGATCTGAAATAATCGATTATTTGGAGTAATAATCGATTAAAACGAAGCCAAATACGTCGGAACCCAATCCTCTTCGGTTTAATCGATTATTTGATGAAATAATCGATTATCTCGTACTGAAATGTATGGAATAATCGATTATTTTGCTGTTTAATCGATTAAAGCGATGAGTTTTAGACGAGAAAATGGTTTTCTCACCTGTTTTAATCGATTATATACTTATTTAATCGATTAAAGCCGAGCCTGAATGATAAATTTGAGCATTTTGAAGCATCTAAGTTACAGACTATGTACCGGCTATCTTAGACTCTAAAATTACAGACTCAATCAAGCTAAAACAGAGTTATTACAATACAGAAATCATCAATCTTCAATCTTCAATACTCTAAGTCTTTAAGCTCTTGGATCATCATCAAAATCAACATTCTTCATGATCATTATTTGCAACATCAAGTCCTTGAATGTTCAACAGTCTTAGCATCCTTCTCGCCAAAAAAGTATTCCTCCTCCTCTTCCTCATGGGGAGGGATATGTTCAGCTTGGTCTTCGCCCTTACTCTGCCCCTGGCGTACAACCTCCATTAATTGGGCCACCTGCTCGCGGAGGGTATTGACCTCCGCGGTGAGCTTTCGGTTCTGCTCCTCTAAGTTTTCCATCACCTTTGCTTTTTGTGCACGAGTACGAATGGGGAGAGGACCAGCCACTTTCTAGAATGCCCAAAAAGGTTTATTAATGCATGTTGAGTGCTTAAACTAACATGGGTATGCTTATGCATGAGAGATTCTGTTTGAATGATGCTGAATGCGCTCTCATTTTTATTTTCTCTCTTGGTTTTTTTCTTCACTCATGGTATGATGTAATATGAATGTTTTGACTTTGTCAGACATTTATTTATTTATTTTCTGGTATTTTTTTGTATTTTGATTTTTATTTGATGTTTATTAGTTTATTTTATAGCCTTTTATCTCTTCTGTCGGAACTGCGTGGCTACTTAGCTTACAAAGAACCTGAAACCAGGCTAGCTAAAAGGCAGACTGTCCAAGATAAAATATGGCTTTATGCGAAAGAGTACTTAGCGTCCCTTATCTCTTCTGTCGGAACTGCGTGGCTACTTAGCTTACAAAGAACCTGAAACCAGGCTAGCTAAAAGGTAGACTGTCCGAGATAAGGGTGTTTATTTGTAAAGAATATTTTTTTGGTTTTTGTTTTGTTGTTTGTTTATGCTATGCAACATACAAATGCAACAATCAAATGCACACACAATTCGATCATCCCCGGACCAGCGAGATTTCGTTTTTATCACGAGGTAGCGTTTTCCTGCAGAAAAGTGCATTGGCCAGGGTTGGTTCTAACTGTTCTCACCAGGCTAAGGCTCCCAAGGTGCCCCCATTATAGGGTCCCCACTCTCCAGTCGTCTGACCATGCTTAGCACTAAGGCCATAGTCAGTCTTATTGCCAAAAGAGGAAGGTTATCACCTTGAGTGGTGGTTTCCGATCACACTGGTGGGCTCAAGGCCCTCACTACAGCGAACCGTACCTGCCACCCACTCCCTATGGTTATCTCACTTGCCCCCGGGTATAGGGGGAACTGTTGTGTGCAAGGGATTGTGTGCAGTTTATATTTCAAGCAATTTGCATAAGTATAAACAAACAACAATTTATTAAAGCCAAACATTAAAACATGTTATAAATACAAGTTAAGGGCAAAAGTGTTATTTTCTTGGTTTATTTATTATTTAAGCCGGCCCATCACTAAATGGGATCAACTCTCGAGGCTTCCCCAGTGAAGTCGCCATCTGTCGCCGCCGTCTCGAAAGAGAGGGTCAGTTGGAGTGACGCGATGGTTTTTTCGACCCTTTTTTATTTTCGCATTTTTATGGGTGGTTACAACGCCTTTAGGTTGTCCGATAACCGGGCTAACCTAGGGGCGAGGTTTTCGAAAAAATGTCCTTGGGCTGTCCGATAACCGAGCTAACCCAAGGACTTATTTGTTTTTGGGTTCTGTGGAGTCGCCACCGATGTTTTTACCGGAAACATCGGAAAAGGTTTTTTTAAAAGGCGTTGGTTTTCGAAAACCAACTTTGGTCATTAGAACCAGAGTTGGGTAAGGGAGTTAGTTACGCGGTAAAGGAAGTATTAGTTCCTTTACTACGCCCCTTTCGGGTTCCCTATGATAGGCCAGCTTTTATTGTTAATAAATAAACCGAAAAAAAATACTCTTTTGCCCTTTTTATTGTGCGGAATTTAAAGTGATGACTACATGGCCCTAGTCTATTGCATAATTTAAATTAAAGCGGTAAAAGTAGAGAGGGAGATATTAAACCTCCGAAGCAAGCTTTGTTTTTATTTCTTCAAAAGAAATGGGTGCTTTTTGGCAGCTCTTCACTCTACAAGACACCGGAAACTCTTCTGGACGTCGAGAAATGCTCTCAAAGACACTCAGAAACTCCGGAAATGCGTCGGAGGGATTCTTGAGAGAAGTTTTTAGAGAGAAGGCAGAGCTAGGAGCTTGTGGTGTGTGGAAATGAGGGGGGGAGAGCCCCTATTTATAGGTTTTCGCGATGTCAGGTGGCGAGACCGCCGGTCTCGTCTGACAGGGTCGAGACCGCCATCTCGTCCAACGAGACCGCCGTCTCGACCTGTCAAACATGGCGAGACCACCGTCTGGAGAAACGAGACTGCCGTCTCGCCCTTCGCAGGTGGCGAGACCGCCGTCTCATCAAGCGAGATGGCGGTCTCGCCACTTGCATGAGGCGAGACGGCAGTCTGGGCAATCCAGAGGGCGGTCTCGTCCCAACGAAGCGAGAAAACTTATTTTTTTGTACAGAAACTCCCTCCTATCCTAGTATGGGGCCTAATAGTCTCTCCTAATGGCTTGTTAGGCTTCAACCATCTTCAAATAGGAGGTCTTCTGGTCTTTATTTGGAGGCCAGGCAAGATTTGGGGTCTACACCTCACAATAATTTTCAAAGCATTCATTTTGAAGTTCTCCACCATGGTCACTTCTTAACACCTTAATTCTTAAGTCTTTCTCATTTTGAATTTGCTTGGAAAACTTCCTAAAGACCTTAAAAGCTTCACTTTTTAATGTTAAGAAAAATGTCCAAGTGTATCTAGAAAAATCATCAACAATTACAAGAGCATAGTAATTTCCACAATAACTTTTTATCCTAGATGGACCAAATAAATCTAAGTGTAAAAGTTCTAAAGGTTTTAATGTGGAAATAAAATTCTTTAATTTAAAGGATGATTTCACTTGTATACCTTTTTGACATGCATCCATAATCTATCTTTTTCAAATTTTAACTTTGCAAACCAACAACTAAATCCTTTGATATTAGTTTGTTTAATTGATTCATGTTTATATGATCCGCTCTCTTATGCCATAACCATGGATTTTCTTCCTTAGCAACTAAGCATGTTATACTAGTGTTAGATAAACAATCCAAATCAATCAAATAGATATTATTATGCCTAATACCTTTTAATGCTATATTTTCGGAATCCTTTAAACGAATGGTGCAAAACTTACTTTCAAATATTACCTTAAATCCTTTATCACAAAGTTGACTTATACTTAGGAGATTATGCTTTAGCCCATCAACAAGAAGCACATCCTTTATCTCCAAAGTATTTGCACCACCAATGTTTCCGGTTCCAAGGATTCTTCCTTTGTTGTTGTCCCCATAGGTTACATATCCTTGTTCTTTTTCTTTGAAACTCACAAATTTCTTTTTGTCTCCAGTCATGTGTCTTCAACATCCACTATCAAGATACCACATAGACTTCTTGGATTTGGAAGTTTCCTACAAAACAAGAACAAAATAATCTTAGGTCCCCATAACTTTTGGGTCCTTGGGGTTAGAGACAATCAAATCATTTAACTATAGGAACCCAAACATATTTTCCTTTAGGAACACCAAAATGCTTAATTCTACACCTATTTGAAGTATGACCATGTTTCATACAATAAAAGCATGCATTAGATGTAATCTTTGAAAATGATACATTTTTATTTTGTGAAGATTTAGATCATTTTTCAACCCATACTCTTCTATTTTTATTTTTAGGCTTTTTCAATGGAACATGACAATTTTCTCTATTTTGTACAATAACCTTATCCTTATAACTATCACTTAATTCTTTCTTAGCTTTATCAAGTAAGTGGCTAAGTATGTCAATATCATATTCATACACTTTACATGATACACATGTTATTTCTTTATTATCTTTTTCCTCTAAACATGCAATTTTCGTTTTCAAGGATTCCACTTCTTTTTCTGATTTAATCAAACACTTTTTCACATATTTATATTCATTTTTCAAATCCTTAAAAACAGTAAATAATTCTTGATATGCATTTTGTAAAGCATCATAATCATTTTCATCATCACTTGAAGAATAGTTGAAATCACTTACCTCACAATCGGAAGAAATGTTGTCATTTTCCATCAAACAAATGTTTGCTTCAATTTCCAAATTGCTTGACTCCGAACTTGAGTCACTATCATCCCAAGCAATATAGACTTTCTTTTTAAAGAATTTCTTGCCTTTATGATCTTCATTTTTCTTGTTTGGACAATCGGATTTTACATGTCCTGTTTCACCACAACCGTAACATTTAAAATTTAAGGAAGTACTTTCTTTTACCTTTCCCTTACCTTTGAAGGGTTGCTTCCCTTTGGCTTTCATGAACTTTGTAAATTTCTTGATCATAAGACTCAATTGTTCATCTTCTTCATTTTTCGAGTCTTCTTCCTCCTTCTTGTTCTTGATCTTAGAAATTTTAGTTTTGAAGGCAAGGTTTCTCTTTTGGTGTTGGCCTTCTTCATCGTTTAGCCTTCCGAGTTCAAGTTCATGTTCTCTAAATTTTCCAAAGAGTGTCGCCATAGACATGGTAGCAAGATTTTGTTACTCCGTGATGGTCGTCATCTTTGGTTGCCATTTCCTATCCAAAGATTTAAGAATTTTTACATTTAACTCATCAATATCAAAAATCTTACCTAGCCCGGTGAGATGGTTCACAATATGTGTGAAACTCTTTTGAACGTCAAAAATAGTTTCTCCTTGTTGCATCTGGAACATCTCATATTCTTGAATTAGTGAGTTCTTGTTGAACATTCAAGGACTTGATGTTGAACCTACATGGACATGAAGTTTGTTGATTTTGATGATGATTCAAGAACACAAGAACTTAGAGAGTTGAAGACTTGTTTTGTAGTGTAATAACTCTGTTTTGATTAGTTTGAGTCTGTAATATTAGAGTTTAAGATAGCCGGTACATAGTCTGCACTTTAGAAGCTTCAAAAGCTCAAATTTATGAAAGTGCCTCGGCTTTAATCGATTAAATGGTCAAATAATCGATTATTACAGTGAGAAAAACCATTTTCTGTATCTGTTCAATGTAATAATTGATTAACACACCTGTTAATCGATTAACATGCCTGTTAATCAATTAACAGGGCTTTTAATCGATTAAAACAGTGAGTTATAGGGTTCTGTTGATTTTGGCTCTGTAATAATCGATTAACACTTCATTTAATTTGTCGCCGCCGTCAGAAGAGGCGGTCGGAGCGACGTGATGGTTTTGAAATGACTCGCATTTTCTTTGAAAGAAACGGTTCAATGCCTTTAGGCCGTCCAATAACCGGGCTAGACCTAAAGACGAGGTTTTGGAATAGGTTCGAGGAGTCGCCATCAGTGTTTTAACCTTAAACACTGAAAAAGGTAAAAAAGAAAAAGGCAGTGGTTTTAGAAAAAACCAACTTTGGCCATTACAACCAGAGTTGGGTAAGGGAGTTAGTTATGTGTGGGGAAGGTGTTAGCACCCCCACAACGCCCCTTTCGGGTTCCCTATGATGGACTAACTTAGAAAATAAACACTTAAAGAAATTACATTTTTACCCTATTATTTGATCTACTTGCAGAATTTAAATGTCTACATGGCTTTATTATCTAATGCACACAAAGAAAGCGATAAAGAAAGCAGTAAAAGAGACAGAGAATAAAGAAGGAACCTCCGAAGCAAGCTTTGTATTAATTCTGCTAAAACGTGAGGACGCTTTTTGGCAGTCCCCGCACTCTACAGGCACGCTCCTCCCCGCAAAACAAAGAAAAGTCACTCGACCGAGGGTCGGATGCCTCAAAGAGAGACCTCCTTAACCGATTTCAACCTTAACAGAAATCGGAAAGCTCCCTCGAACCCCGGAATAATGCTCAGGGTCACTCTACAAACACTCTCCTCCCGCAAAATAAAGAAAAGTCACTCTACCGAGGGTCGGATGTCTCAAAAAGAGACTTCCTTAACCGATTTCAACCTTAACAGAAATTGAAAAGCTCCCTCGAACCCTGAAATTATGCTCAGGGTCACTCTCAAGTGCCAAAAGGCTTCCAAGAGAGTGGAGGAGTGGGAAAGGTGTGAAAAAACGGAGAAATGAGGCCCCTATTTATAGGGATTCGGGCCTGGAAAAGGTGGACGGCCGTCTGGACAAAGCGGATGGCTGTCCATGTGAAAGTGATCCTAGCAAAGATCTCATTGATTTGATGAAGTCAAAGATAAAGTCAAGGGTCAACTCTGCAGCTGTCAAACAAGTCACTCAGAACAAAGGAGCTGAAGACTTAGTGTGTCTTAACAGAAAGCTTAGGTAAAACCACTTTACCTTTTCCACTACATAAAGCTTCTTCACTCAATTTGCAAAATGCCTCAAAAATAGTTTTTAACAAATCAAACAAAAGCATTTTGACAAAGAACTTTCTTAACAATGTTTTTAACTGATATAGTTTTGAAAGAAACAATTAAAAACACTTAGAATGTTTTAAAAAGTGTTTTTACAGTATTTTAATTGATACAATAACCTTTTAATCGATTAAAACTCTTTATGACCGATTAGAATTTGAATATAATAGGTCAGAATGCAATATAATCGATCAGATCTTAAATATGAGCGATCAAATTATTTTAATCGATTAAAACACGTTTCAATCGATTAAAATCACTTTGGATGTCAGGATGATCGATCAGAATGAGATTATGACCGATCGAGTTGGTTATGATCGATCAGAATTGAATTATGACCGATCAGACTTATTTCAATCGATTAAAACGTATTTCAATCGATTAAAATAACTTAGAAAATCTTTTCAATCGATTAAAACGAACTTTCAATCGATTAAAATGACTTGAAAATATATGTGCAGATTTTCAATCGATTAAAACGACTTTATATCAGCTAAAATAACTTGGAAAGTTTTATAAGAAGGTTTTTAAACAAATCAATCGACTAATACGCGATTCAATCGATTGTTTTATACTTAGAAAATGTTTGTAAAACGTTTTAAGCTGATAAAAACGTGGGCGTATCAACTAAAACATTTTCTGTTAAAGATCAAGAATGCATTAAAGGGTTGAAAGGACTTTTAACAGATTGTAACGGCTATTTCAACAGATTAAAACAAACTTTCAACAGATTAATTAATGCAGCAGATTTGAAAATACTCTTTTATAAACAGAATTGCTTGAAACTTTTAAAAAGAGATTGAACATCAGTTTTTACACAATTCAAGCAATCAATACAAACAACTATTAGCATTTTTCAAGAAAGATACACAACTGTTTTTGTGAACTTCTTTTGAAATCTTTCTTGAGGCACTTTGCATTTCTTTGAAGAAGAAACTGACGTGGATTGGTGTAATCCGGTTTGAGCTTTCTTTGTTTCTTCTTTTAAATTTCTATTCATTCATTTGTCTTGTTTTGTACCTGGAATTTGGGTACAAGTTTTCTGCAGCTGTTGTAGAAAGTTGCCAAGAACTGGAATTTGGTTCTTGGTGGAAAGGTTAAAGCAAGAGCTGGAATTTGGTTCTTGTGTGTGGTGCACTGGAATTTGGGCACTTGGTTTCTCTACGGCTGGAATTTGGTTGCAGAGGTTTCCAAGAGCTGGAATTTGGTTCTTGGTGGAGAGTTAGAATAGGTGTAAGAGGGTGAGTCTGTAAAACATCTATTCTAGTGGAACCCAGCTGGAATTTGGCTGGAGTCCGGACGTAGCCCTGGTATTGGGTGAACCGAGTATAAAATTACCGGTGAAATCTTTCCTAACCTTTCTCTCTTTAATTTCGATTCTTTGCGCTTGTATTGCTTAATTACTTTGTGAATTCGTGAATTGATTAGTAAACTTAATTTTCGGATTAGATAATCTGTGTATTGCGAAAAACTTTCAAAAATCAATTCACCCCCCCTCTTGATTTAAAACTACTTTTCTAACAATTGGCATCAGAGCGAGGTGCTTGAAAGTTAATCAAGTTACTTCGATCCATGGCATTTTCTGAGGGAGCGTGTTTTGATAGACCTCCACTATTGAGTGGAACAGATTACCTATATTGGAAAATAAGGATGAAAATCTTCATTGAATCTGTTAGTATAAATGCTTGGAATGTTATTGAACAGGAAGCTGATATTGCTAACGGAATTCAAGATGATTGTATTGCCAAAAATATCATCTCTTACGCTCTTAACGAGAAATGATTTTTTTAGGATTGCACATTGTCAAACTGCTGCACAAATGTGGAAAATCCTTGAAAAGACCTATGAAGAAGCACCGGAGATATGCTTAATGGTCAACTCGAGAATCACCAAATACCGAGTGGCCATGACAGGATAGAATGCCCGAGAAAATTCGATCAAGTAAGTTCTAGCTCCTCTTCAAATTTGGTCAATTATGATGCATTACAAGAAGCATTTAATGAAATGCATGAAGAGGCTAAGAAACTTCAAAAAGAAAATAGTATGCTTGAAAGGGCTAAACAACTGGCTAGTAAATAAAGTTGATTCTCTAGAAAAACAAATTCTTGAAAATGAAACTGAGCGTGACTTCTTGAAACCGATTCATGCTAATTCGATTGTGAATGCAATAAACCATGCAAAAACTGTTCTGAATTGCAAAAGAAAATTGACTTTCTATCTCAAACTATTTCAAGATTCACACAAGGGAAAGCCAATCTAGATGTATTACTTGGATCTCAAAAATTAATTTTTGACAAATCTGGAATAGGATTTAAATCTAGATCCAGTAAAACAAAAACAAATAGGAATTCATACTCTGTAATTAAATGCTCTTACTGTATGAAAAAAGGGCACTCTGTTAAAAATTGCAGAATCAAAAAGTATGCCATTCCTAAAGGAAGAATGAAATGGGTTCCAAAGATTAATTCTTTTCAAATAACATGATCAGGACCCAGTAATTATAAAGGGTACCAGAAAAATACTTAATTGTTTTGCAGGAACAAGTCTGGGAATCCCTTGAAGATCAAAGCTGCGAAACCAGGTTATGTGTATTTAAATTAATTGTTTTAATTGATATAAACCAATATTAATCGATTGAAATAACTTACCATACCATTTTAATCGATTGAAATGTCGAAATAATCGATTAAATTGTTCTCAGAATGTTGGTTTAGTCGTTTTAATCGATTAGAATAAATTTATATCAACTAAAAACACTTAGGATCAAAATTAATCGATTTATTTACGTTTTAATCGATTTAAATACTGGTGATATTTTTTTATTACATTCTGTACCATACAAATCGATTCTTTCATAAAACAATCGATTAATTCACTGTAGATGTTTACATTTCTCTTAATACTTTACATGGAATGATGCATGGTAATACACTGAAAATCAAAGAAATTATCAAAGAATGGACTGTAACTTTTCTTATAGACACTAGTTACAAACAGGTCAAACTGTTAGGACTGTAACTTTTTTTTGGTGATAGTTGATTCTAGTAATAAATTGTTGATTACTAGGAAGTTCAATGAACAAATGTTTACATTAGATTTCTTGATATTACCTAGCAATATTTCTGAAATAATCTTGAGCATGCATTGGTTCAAAACTCTTGGTGAAATTCATTGAACTGTGCAACCCTGATAATTTGCTTTAATCATCAATGTCACGAGGTGACACTATAAGGGAACCAATCTGGAACAGCAATTCAAAAATTGAATAACGTGGTACAGGGAATGTATGTTTTATGGTCAGTACAGGGATAAATTTTATATTGTTTTTGAATTCTGGATTGATTGTCATCACCTGTCCTCATTACTAATCATTGCCCACTCTACCAGAATAAGTTTTTTGTTAATCACTTGTGCATATGATACCACTGGAAACAACAAAGTTAAAAATGACTCATTCCTCAAAAGATAATGATGACTGGTTCATTATAAGTGAGAATAACACCCATCATACTACATTAATAAAAATACAGTTATTTGCTTGGATGATGATAACTGCAGGGTTCAAAATTGGTTGGCTATTATGAAAGGAAATTCCTATCTCAGTACATCATTAACCTGTGATTCATGCAATTTATGATATCATGCATTCTGTGTGGGATTTGGTCAGTACATGATTATGCCTCAGATATGTAATAGTTGATGTTCCTAAAGAAACATTTAATTCCATTGAGTGTCAACCATGGACTGTAATGCGATCAATAGTAACAAGAAGCTGCTAAAAGAGTTCTTTTCAGGAAAAGTTTCTATGTCATTGCTGTCGATACGGGAGTGACAGCAGTTGTTGACTCAAATAGTTGATAGAGCAAAATTGGTTCCAGCAAAAAGGAAAGCCTATTATCTTTTGATATTGGTGGGGATAAAATGAATGATCACCAAAGCTGGAAGATTTGCGGTTCAATCGAGGAAATTGGGATGACTAGTTCCCCTCATCATCTTTATCTTACTGCTTATTTCTATCTTTATATTTTTTGCATGGACTGTAATATTAACTGGTGTTATACCAGGGACTCTTGATCTAGCTTTGGTTAAATATGATTTAGGATCTAAATCTAGATTGAACTGGCTTAGATAGAAGTAGATGATAGATCCACTGAATCTCTTTTAAAAGCTGGGCATTGATCGTTTAAAACCTTTTAAAAGCTGTCTTATAACGATAAAATTAGCCAAATTTAAAATTAAATCTGATAGTGGTAGATTATCGGTGAAAAATAGTTGATATTGATCTAGACAATCAGTTCACTACATATCCAATAGATTAGATACGAGATATTCACATCGGATATATCATGATTTTCAAAATCTGGTTGTTTTAGTTAATAAAAACACTTTTTAATCGGTTAAATAAACTTAAACAACAGTTTTCATTACTGGTTTTAATCGATTTAAAATCGAAATAATCGATTATTTTTACTAAAGTTTCATGTTTTCAAAATCTTAAATGTTTTAATCGATTAAACTTTTCTTTCAATCGATTAAAATCATTTACCAAGAACATTTTAACCAGATTATGCTCTGTTTTTAATCGATTTTTATTACGGGAAGAAAGATTAAAGGCTTTAGTTAATGGTTGTTTCTGTAAACATGCTACTAAAGCATGATTCCCTTATCTTTACACGTGTTAATTGTATTCATTACAAACGTGTTAATGGAGATAAGTTTGAATCAACTTTAATTGATTCTTTTCATGAGTGAAATATTGATTCACTTTGTTTTTTCAAAAACCCGAGCATATTTTTCGAAACCTTACATTTTATTCTTTTCTCTTCTGTTTCCCTATTTTTGATGAAGTCAAAAGGGGAGAAATAGTTGCATCACTTTAAGATAAATTTAAGTGCAACATTTTAGGGGGAGAAATAAGTTTTAGGGGGAGAAACAAAACTTTATTACATTCTTATATTTCTCACCTAACTGCATTATCAAGTGACTTATTTTGCGAGAGATTGTTTTTTCAAAATGGTGTTTGTCTTCATCAAATAGGGGAGACTGAAAGTGATCCTAGCAAAGATCTCATTGATTTGATGAAGTCAAAGATAAAGTCAAGGGTCAACTCTGCAAGTTGTCAAACAAGTCACTCAGAACAAAGGAGTTGAAGACTTAGTGTGTCTTAACAGAAAGCTTAGGTAAAACCACTTTACCTTTTCCACTACATAAAGCTTCTTCACTCAATTTGCAAAATGCCTCAAAAATAGTTTTTAACAAATCAAACAAAAGCATTTTGACAAAGAACTTTCTTAACAATGTTTTTAAGCTGATATAGTTTTGAAAGAAACAATTAAAAACACTTAGAATGTTTTAAAAAGTGTTTTTACAGTATTTTAATTGATACAAAAACCTTTTAATCGATTAAAACTCTTTATGACCGATTAGAATTTGAATATAATAGGTCAGAATGCAATATAATCGATCAGATCTTAAATATGAGCGATCGAATTATTTTAATCGATTAAAACACGTTTCAATCGATTAAAATCACTTTGGATGTCAGGATGATCGATCAGAATGAGATTATGACCGATCAGAGTTGGTTATGATCGATCAGAATTGAATTATGACCGATCAGACTTATTTCAATCGATTAAAACGTATTTCAATCGATTAAAATAACTTAGAAAATCTTTTCAATCGATTAAAACGAACTTTCAATCGATTAAAATGACTTGAAAATATATGTGCAGATTTTCAATCGATTAAAACGACTTTATATCAGCTAAAATAACTTGGAAAGTTTTATAAGAAGGTTTTTAAACAAATCAATCGACTAATACGCGATTCAATCGATTGTTTTATACTTAGAAAATGTTTGTAAAACGTTTTAACTGATAAAAACGTGGTCGTATCAACTAAAACATTTTCTGTTAAAGATCAAGAATGCATTAATGGGTTGAAAGGACTTTTAACAGATTGTAACGGCTATTTCAACAGATTAAAACAAACTTTCAACAGATTAATTAATGCAGCAGATTTGAAAATACTCTTTTATAAACGAAATTGCTTGAAACTTTTAAAAAGAGATTGAACATCAGCTTTTACACAATTCAAGCAATCAATACAAACAACTATTAGCATTTTTCAAGAAAGATACACAACTGTTTTTGTGAACTTCTTTTGAAATCTTTCTTGAGGCACTTTGCATTTCTTTGAAGAAGAAACTGACGTGGATTGGTGTAATCCGGTTTGAGCTTTCTTTGTTTCTTCTTTTAAATTTCTATTCATTCATTTGTACTCGTTTTGTACCTAGAATTTGGGTACAAGTTTTCTGCAAGTTGTTGTAGAAAGTTGCCAAGAACTGGAATTTGGTTCTTGGTGGAAAGGTTAAAGCAAGAGCTGGAATTTGGTTCTTGTGTGTGGTGCCTGGAATTTGGGCACTTGGTTTCTCTACTGCTGGAATTTGGTTGCGAGAGGTTTCCAAGAGCTGGAATTTGGTTCTTGGTGGAGAGTTAGAATAGGTGTAAGAGGGTGAGTCTGTAAAACATCTATTCTAGTGGAACCCAGCTGGAATTTGGCTGGAGTCCGGACGTAGCCCCGGTATTGGGTGAACCAAGTATAAAATTACCGGTGAAATCTTTCCTAACCTTTCTCTCTTTAATTTCAGTTGCTGCGCTTGTATTGCTTAATTACTTTGTGAATTCGTGAATTGATTAGTAAACTTAATTTTCGGATTAGATAATCTGTGTATTGCGAAAAACTTTCAAAAATCAATTCACCCCCCCTCTTGATTTAAAACTACTTTTCTAACACTCTGGATGGCCGTCTGGACACTGGATGGCCGTCTGGACACTGGATGGCCATCTGCACACTCTGGATGGCCGTCTGGACACTGGATGGCCGTCTACACACTCTAGATGGCCGTCTGGACACTGGATGGCCATCTGCATGTTCTGGATGGCCGTCTGGACACTTTGGATGGTCATCTGCATGTTCTGGATGGCCATCTGGACGCTCTAACAAAATTTTATTTTTTATTTTCTCATAAAACCCTCCTTTTCCTAAATGAAGCCTAGTAAACACTACTAAAGGCTTTATGAAGCCTTATTCATCTTCAGAACGGATGATTTCTAGTCTTTATTGGAGAGCCGGGCAAGATTTGGGGTCTACAGCTGCCCCCCCTTTACCCGACCAATTGACTATGGGTTAACGTACCATGAGGTCAATTGGCGGGTGAAGGAGTTAACCCTTTTGCCCAGTTGTCTTCTGGATGCTCCTCTTGTTGTGGAGGTTGACTCTTCGGACGATATGCTAGGAGGCTTTAGGATGCTCCTTCGGTGCGGTAGCTGACCCTTCGGCTGACATGTAGAGAATTTCGGGATGCTCCTTCGATGTGGTAGCTGACCCCTCGATTGATGAGTATGAACCCCCATCAGGTTAGATGCCTTAGGATCCTCCTTCGACGCGGTAGCTGACCCTTTGGCTGTGGTGGCGGCTTACTGCTTCTGGTCATGCGCCGGTTTTGCCTGTGTGCAGGTCTTGGTGTTCAAGTATTTCCGTTTCCTGAAGAGGTGGTGGCGGCTTACTGTTTCTGATCATGCGCCGGTTTTGCCTGTGTGCAAGTCTTTGTCTTTAGGTCTTTCATTTCCTGAAGTGGTGGTGGCGGCTTACTCGTTTCGATCATGCGCCGATTTTGCCTGTGTGCGGGTCTTGGTCTTCAAGTCTTTCCGTTTCCTGAAGAGGTGGTGGCGGCTTACTGTTTCTGATCATGCGCCGGTTTTGCCTGTGTGCAGGTCTTTGTCTTCAGGTCTTTCGTTTCCTGAAGTGGTGGTGGCGGCTTACTGTTTCTGATCATGCGTCGATTTTGCCTGTGTGCAGGTCTTTGTCTTCAGGTCTTTCGTTTCCTGAAGTGGTGGTGGCGGCTTACTGTTTCTGATCATGCGCCGGTTTTGCCTGTGTGCAGGTCTTTGTCTTCAGGTCTTTCGTTTCCTGAAGTGGTGGTGGCGACTTACTGTTTCTGATCATGCGTCGATTTTGCCTATGTGCAGGTCTTTGTCTTCAGGTCTTTCGTTTCCTGAAGTGGTGGTGGCGGCTTACTGTTTCTGATCATGCGCCGACTCCATGGGGAGTAATTGTTCTTGATTCCTGTGTAGTTATCTGGTATGCCGGGGATTCTTTGCTTTTGGCTTTTTGTTTAGTCGTCCAGCTTCTTGACTGTTAGGGATTCTTGATGAATGCCTTCTAGGTGATGCCTCTGGGTAGGCAGATATTTCATTGAGGTTCTGGTATTGTCTCTAAGTAGGCAGATGCTTCATCAGAAGTGAAGACTTTTGGCTGTAATGTTTTGCCTCTGAATAGGCTAATATTCCCTTTTGGGGATGTTGGCTCTTGATGATGCCTCTGAGGATATGACTGTGAAGATTGCATCTGGGTGTAAATTCTTCTTTTTGGCGATCCACCAGAGATTTGGTTGACTCCTTGGGGATCAAATTTTGATAGCCCTTTGGGGGAATGGGGTCTCGGCTCCTTAATTGTTATGGGTATGAGCTAGCTTTATCAAGCTCTTATTCTGCTGGGGAAATGGAATTTTTTATTTTTTTGTCTTTTTTCTTCAATCGTCTGACTTGTTGGTGGTTGCCGGGGATTTTGATGTTTGCCTTTTGGTGTAGGCAGGAATCCGTTGGGGATTTATCGGCCTTCCATGGCCTTTTCTTCTTGGGAATCTGCTGGGGATGAAGACTTTTCTTTTTGGTGATCCATCAGGGAATTGGCTGACTTCCTAGGATCTGATTTTGATGTTGATGTGAGCTGACCTTTGTGAAGCTCTTATTCCAATGGGGGATGTGGACGAGACTCTGAATGAGTGTGTTCGATGACTTATGTGGGGGTGATACTGAGCCGTGTGGAATTATTTTGTTTGCTTCTGGGTTAGGCAATGACCTGCTTGGGGATGACTAAGCCTTTATGTCGGCTTTTCTGTTCTAATAAATATGCCTTCTCTTTATTGGGGTAGAAGGATAGCGATTAGAGCCTTGACTTTTGGAAGCTCTTATTTCCTCTGAGTTATTTGATTACGACAACTTGGTCTTCTTTCTTGAGGGAGGGAGAGCAAAGTTTGGAGACCGTACTTATTTGTGCCTTCTTTTTCCGGGTAGAAGGATGGTAGCTGGAGCTCTGGTTTTTGGAAGCTTTTTTTTTGCTCTAAAGTTGTTGGCAACTTGCTCTGTTTTCTTGAGGGAGAGCATTATTTGGAGGCTTGTTTTGAGTGCTTCCTGTTTTCAAACACAAACATGGAGCTAGTCTCCTTACATGCATGAATGTTTTTAGTTTTTGTTATTTATTTGCAAAAAAATTTATTTTCGATTTTGACAGAGTCGTTTTATGCGACTATTTGTGGGTGGATGTCCTAAATGCAATCTATCCTTTTATGAGATACATATTAGAAAAGTGACAGGTATTCTCCTACTGTGCTTTCATGATTATACTGATGAGTTCCTTTTTTATTCATTTTTTAGTTAAGCCCTAACTTTTGCCTAGGATATCCTAGCGGGCTTTTTCCTTTTTTGTGAATGCCTTAACTTTTGCCTAAGAATCTCCTAGCAAGCATTATTCTTTTTATTTTTGCATGCAATGTTTGTGATATGCATCTTATAATGCTAATTCAATTAATTTTTAAAAAGGATTAACCAATGTGCTTTTACTTCTGATGAGCTTCTGGCGTTATGTGCTTTCGTTGATGGAATAGGCTGTACCGATTTCGCCGTCTTGACTTTGTCGTGACCAAAGAATGATTGTGTTTACTGTAGAGCGACTTGCCATGACAGTGCACCCCTCCCTTTTCTTGGGGGTGTCAATCCTCCTATTGATCACTATCTCCACATTTCCCTAATAATTACTAGAATGTCGTAGTGGTAAGGGTCAAGAGAAAAGAAGGAAAATGATATTTAATTCAAAGGCTTGTGTTTTAGAATTGTTTTATTTTGACAAAAATGGTTTTTGTAAGCACGACTAGCCAAGGTTGGTTAGAGTGTTTAGGCTAGTTTAGGCAAATGTTTCGTTTATGGAATGGCGTCTTATTGTATGGCGCTTGCTATGACTGATTGTTTTCCCTAGTCTACCCTTTGGGTTTTCAGCCTAGGATGTTGTGCTATGTACTAACTTTTGTCTAGGTTTCATTTTTCTTGCTTTAGGAAACCTAGCGGACTTTATTTTGTAACCCTAACTTTTGCCTAGGCTACCCTTTATGGTTGTTCGGGTTTCCTAGCAGGTTTACCCTAACTTTTGCGTAGCCCCCTTAATGGGTTTCCTACCGGGTACCTTGCCCTCTTTTTTTTTTTTTTTTTAGCTTCTACGGGCTTCCTTTGATTTTTCTTTTTGCACAACATTGGCGAAACACGACTTTACTTATGATGAGGTAAAACTTTATTTTGTGCTTCTAGTCAATCAGTGGTGATGAATTTGACTTTTATTTTGGTCAATGGCGCATTTTGATTACTTTGACGCACTTTTGAAAATGTTTGCTTAACACATGGTTATTAATGAGGTTTAGACATTAATAGCAAGAAGAGAAGAAGATAGTAAGAATGACATTCTTTGTAATTAATAGGGAAATGTGTGCCCTACAATGCTCGGGGGTCGGCTAGCCCCGAGGAGTAATCTCTAATAGTCATTGAATTTACAACCCCTTAAGATTGGAAGGAGAACACCTAATGGCTAAAGTTGCTCTTGACGCTTAGGGCCCTCTGTTTGGGAAAATCTGATTCGAGGTGCAGAGGGGAGACTTCCCTTTTCTCCGTGCAGCTTGATCCTTTGTAGGGTCATGCTTCAAAAGATTGTCTTAAAAATCTGGTGGCTCCCTTATTCCTTGAGAGTTTCTAATGAGCCCTTGGTTTGGGCGGTATCCATATTTCTTCATCATGTGGGTCACCTTCATACTGTTGGGGAAGTCTTTTCATATTGGAAAAAGATATTTCAAAGGCCCTCTTCAGCCGCATCCATACAAGGTAGGGTGGACGACTTGCTGATCCAAATGTCGTTTTTAGCTTGAGCCGTGACCAGCTTGTCGCCTACCGTGAATTTGTCTTTTTGGTGGAGCATTGAAAGAACTGCCTTAGCGTCGTGAATCCAAAGTCCACTCAATTTCCTCTTTGGATGGATTATGTCTTTCTTCAGTCTTTTTATTTTTTCTTTATTCGTGGGAGGCTCATCTTACAACTCCTTGGGGGAATAGATTCTTCCACTTTTAGTCGTGCCCCCCAATGCTGGCTATGCTGGCGATATCCTCATTAATGGGGGGTGTTTTTGCGTATCTCCATGGTGCAGCCTTATTCAAGGCGTGAACAAATGTAGCGGCATCCTTGCCCCCTCCTCCTTATTAACTTGGATATCCAGCGATTGAGGCTTATTATCCTCCTTAGGCGGATCAACCGTTGGAGAGAACTTGTCGACGAAAGGTTTGTTATTCATCTTACTTCGATTCGTGGAACGCACATCGACTAATCCTTTCTTTTTATTATCTTATTATCATTAAAGTGAGAATGAATGCAATTTATGAATGCAATTAATGAATGCAATAGACGGTTGAATAGATGATGAAAACAAACAATTTCATCTAGACCGTGTACATTCCTCAATGTAATGTTTCGAAGTACATTTTTTTAAAAGCGGAAATCCTAAAGGAAACCATAGGCGGGTTAAAATTTTTGAATTCCCGTGCATGGCATGTGAATGCCCTAACCTTTTTTCATGGTATTGAGGAATGTTCACTTTCTTCAACTTTCTATTATTAGATGCATGTTATGAGGATGAAGTTTGGTGGATGCATATATGCAAATGTTTGTTTTTTCCTAAACATTATCATGTTTTATTTTCTAACATGATGTATGCTAGTATTTGGGATTTTGTGTTTTTTTGTATGCAGATGAGGGCATGAAGAATACCAGCCGCTTTCTAGAATGCACATGAATTAGGGTTTTTATTAAAAATGAATGATTGGTGTGGGATAGATATGCCTTAAGACAATGACTTTGACATCATTCTTAAAGTTTACGCTTTGCGGAGTGTCATACCCACTTCGGCAGAATGGTTCTCTCCTCATAAAGGTCACCATATAGCTTAATACACTTGTCTCTTCCTTATGGAAGATTACAAGCGCACTTGGGCCTCTTTCGCCTTTGTCTTAGGGATATCTAATGCCCCCTAGAATGAATGTATCTATGCATGCACCAATACAAAAGGGCGACAAATGTTCAAAGTGGCATAACCTTTT